>JAYMFT010108106.1:0-27760 GCA_038088735.1 Panulirus argus | reverse complement strand
TATATATATTGTTATATTGTTTGTATTCTACATATCATATCCAAGTTTTGTAACGCATATTTCTTTTACTCTTTTTTGTAAATTCCTGATGATGCCTCTGTGAAGGCGAAAGCTTGACAGAAATAAAGTGGATAATTTTGGACAACTGGTGTTTGAGCACCCACCTAATGGTAGAATAATACTGACAAAATTAGAAAACATAAGAAAGAAGATTAATAACTCTAAATATGCTGTCGCATTCAATTTTATGCGGATTAGAGAATACCTGCCCCCAGCTTACACTAATAAATATATATATATATATATATATATATATAGTTGTGTGTGTGTGTGTGTGTGTGCATGCGTATGCACGTGCGTGCTCTGAAATATTAAATAAAAAAGCCATAAATATTATGCTTGCCATTTCCTGGAATGTGCGACGTGCAAAACCTCTGACCCGCGGACACGGCGGGTTATTATATAATATTATATTACGGAGGGGCAGAGGCCGGCCTGGTGTGTGGTGCTGCCAGCCTTACACCTCCACTGTTACCAACCTTATACCTCCAGTGTGGTGTTGCCAGCCTTATAGCTACACTGTTACCAACCTAAAATCACATATGAGATGTTGCTTGCCATATACGTACAGTGTCACCAGCCTTAAATCAAGAGTGTGTTGTTGCCAGTCTTATAACACCACTGTTAACAACTTTCAGATACCAGTGTGGAGTTGCCAACCTTATAACTCCACTGTTACCAACCTTATGCCAGCAGTGTGGTGTAACCAGTCTTATATCACTACTGTTGTCAACACTAGACCCCCTGTTTTGTGCTGCCAGCCTTATACCTTCACTGTGACCAACGTTACACCAGCAGTGTGGCGTTCCCAGCCTTATACTTCTACTGTTACCAAGTAATGTGGTGCTCCTAGCCTTATACTACCAGTGTTACCAACCTTACATCGCCAGTGATGCGTTGCTAACCTTAAACCGCCAGTCCATGTGGCGCTACCAGCCTTATACCGCCAGTTGTATTAGAATCATTATAGCACCTCTATTACCAGCCTTATAACGCCAGTGTTCCTAATCCTCAGCCCAACACATTTATAACGCCAGTGGGCCAATAGTAAACGAGCCACAACAGTTACCCGCCACTACCTAGCCAACCAACCACCAGCTGCCGACCACAACCCAGTCAGACATCAACTTGCTAGCTTGCCACAAGCGAGCCAGTCGCAACCCAGCTCGGCAACCAACCAGCTACCAGGCACCAGATATCAAAGAGGCAACCAGTCAGCCACCAGCCGGGTCCTGGGCTACCACGCAAAGACTGAAAAATATGTCTAAGAGTTCGTCTGGTCCCCATACCAGCCAGAGCCAATACCCGAATTGATTTGGTTGTGTACATACATTTGATTGTTTTCTTGTCTTTCCCCCCCCCCCCCCCGCCCTCACCCAATCCCCCCCACCCCCTTTTGTGGAGGTGTGTGGGAGTTGTTGGAGTGGGCGGGACTTGACTCACCAACGTTATCTATTCCCGTACTCTGTTATGATATAAATTCACACTCTCTCTTCACACACACACACACACAAGAAAAAAAATCATTTTCCTTCCCAGTAAATTCCTTCCTTACCGTTACTCCACCTCACCTGTCACGGTTATGAAGCAGAATTTATAGCAAAGGATTTACTCACACGACCATAAATATAAGTGATAATGTGCAGGTTCATTATTCACACCGGGGTAATTATTATTAATCAGTGGTACGTGCTCAGGAGGGGAAGCAAGAACGAACACACGCCTCCCCTCCACTCCTCGCTTGCATATGTCCTACTGCCGGCGCTGTTACTCTTGTTACCAAAGGCCGGTCGTGTCACGGCTCTGTCAAGCAAACATACACACACACACACACACACACACACGTGAAACAAATACATATATGAACACGTACACACAAACACATACCAACACACATGACACATACCCTGCCTTTTGATCTAACAAGGTGGTTTGAGGAGAGGAAGAAGAGGTGGGACAGGGCCAGAGTCTCTTGCGCGTGCGTCCTAACTCTCCCCCTAATGACAAAAATCTTGCCACTGGTAAAGTCCGAGAGATGGGACCCCACCAGAGCAGAACACCCTCCCCATACTGCACACACAGATGATCAGGCACACACGCAGTAAATGAGTCAGTGAATGCTGGAGTTTCCTTAGCAAGAGTGTAACTTATTCAGTGTGAGAGAGAGAGAGAGAGAGAGAGAGAGAGAGAGAGAGAGAGAGAGAGTACTTACGACGTAGTTCTGCCAAAAAGGCAGGCTTAACGCGTAGCGCTCGCCACAATAAAATTTTGATGAGTAAAGTCATGAGTTACTAGTTTAGTCAAGTATTCGGCGTAAGGAGGGAGCGTGTGCATGCGGACTGAATGCCATCAACCCCGCATGAATGTGAGCCAGAATGAAAAGACAGCAACTTGGGCCAGAGAGGGGAACTTGACAGCCACTTTCTATGTGTGTGATTACTATTTGCGTGACACTTTCTCCACGGGAGAGAGTTTTACACTCGAGTTGCCCTGTCTCGTGACCTTATATATATGTACCATGCTTTTACGTCAAAGTACGTACACACACACACACACACACACACACACACACGCACGCACACACACAACCAAAGCCAAGTACCCATTTATCGACCAGCCCCGAGGGGAGGACGAATACCTAGCTGGAAGTGGGCCAACTGCCACGCCGAGGATTCGAACCCAAGCGGGGTCGGCCCATGCCGACTTATTTTCAGTAAAGCTATTCAGGAAACCACAGAGGTCCGTGTGTGTGTGTGTGTGTGTGTGTGTGTGTGTGTGTGTAAATAAATCAATTAATCAATATCTATTTATTGTATCAAGGCAGCCATTTGGCTGAAAATACACAGATGAGGTATAACAGATATTACAGAACTGACTCATACCAGAACTTGTTAAATAATCATAAAAGAGCTTAAGTTGGAGCTGGATATTTCCTCGCTTTGGATTAGCTCCTGAGTGAGGCACACCCACACAGTGAGGGTAGCAGATATACAAGAATGTTAACAGAGCAAAAACTACGTTTTTACATTATGCACTTAGCTGAACATTAAGTGATAAATAGGTACAGTAATGCGGTAACTGACATAAAGTAGTGTGTGTGTGTGTGTGTGTGTGTGTGTGTGTGTGTGTGTGTAGAACTTTTTTATCAGATCTCGCTAATTTCTTAGTCTTCACTCGTGCAAAGATGTTTCTGTTCTTTTATTACACCTCTCACCTTCCGGGAGCCGTAGAAGCGGTTTATATTTTCAGTACGGTAATGTTCATGTGAGCGTTTCACACAGAACATGTTCTCCATTAATATGAGATCATTATTACACTTCATTACCTTAGCCATACCTGTCATCAAAGGCTGTCACAGCAGCGTCTGGTCAGGCAGCAGTTTACTAAACACAGGCCGCCATTCTCTCAGCCATTAACAAAGAACTCTCTCGTCTTTCCTTCTGCACAGCTTCTTAGTCAACAGTGTTCGTGCAGTAACTATACATTTCTGCTCGAGTCCTCCATCAGGTACTGTTTTGCATTATACTCAGTAGAAAATGTTGATGTGTTAGGTCGTTCTTTACGGGAATCTCTCCTGCAAATGTGTCTGTCATGTTAACTGGCTATGTTTGTCCAGTCATATGTGTGTTTAACTTAAACCCATCGTTTCCAGTAAAGACTTGGGTCTGCCCTTCACTAAGCAAGTTGCATGCAATACTCGTAATCATCAGCTATATTATCACTCATTCGTTTGTCTCCATTCCACACCCGAGACGGAAGTTCCAGTCCAGGATTATGGCGTAACCACAGAGTCACGTGACAGGACTGGAGGGCTGGATGGGTGCTGGAACAGGATGGAAAATACGACATGTGTGTGTGTGTGTGTGTGTGAAACTCGTATCCCTACTATAGTCATTCCTGATTCACTTAAGTGTGTAGTGAATTAATGTCGATATGAAATAAGGAGATTTGGTGGTGAGTAGGGTGATAGATATCATCAGTTTGAGACGAAAGATAAATCTATGTAGATATATTACCAGCAAGAACGAGTCATTATTTCATAACACGAAGCAGTGTGGGGAAGAGGGTGTTGACATTCCTTCTTCCGGGCGGAGTAAGTTATGGCCGGAGCGACAAAGGAGATCAGAGACACAAGGAGAAAACGAGGTCGAACGATTCCATAAAGAGCGACGCTGAGGAAGAGTCGACCGACGATCCTCTGAGCCAAGTGGAAAGCTTACAGGGGAGATGGAGGGGGGCGGTGAGGTGTTTACAGAGCCAGATGATCCGGGAAAGAAGCGCCAGATGGTGGCAAAGGAAAGAGTGGGTAAAATGTGCTGGAGAAGTTGGATGTGTTAACGTTGTGAGGAAAGGAAAAATTGCAGTTTTTTAATCTGTTGGTTGTGAGTGGCGGACGGAGGCGAGAGTGTGGGTACCTGGTGGGGTGTGAGGGAGTTACTGGCGCTGCCTAGTCAATACGGGAGACGACTGGAAGAATTAAGAGTTATGAGCTTGTTCAAGCGTCCCTACTCAGCGGCTGGGCAGTGCTGACCAACACAAGATGCTTCAGAAGTCTGGACTCACAACCAGCGTTCATATTCGAGTTCAGAAAATGTCTAAAGTGCATGACATGAATTTGCATACACATACATGTGAGTCATGAAGATTCACGGGTAATGTGCACGTAGGTTTATGTCATGCAGTTTGAATAATTGTTGAATTAGATGTTGATAATGGTCACTGCCTGCGAGTCGAGAGTTTTGAGACGCGGTGTATAGTTGGACAGGGGTGAGGTACGCGCTGTTGTAGGGTAGAAGTGGCCTGTTTGCCACAGGGTGAACCTCTCATGGCCGGGGCTCAGGCTGGACCAGACGGTGCCTTGTGGTAGTACAGAAGGAGGGGTTATACCAGATGGTCGAGCATCATACACCTGCCTACCAGAGGAACAGCTGTTCTTCAGGGCAGACTGATAGCTGAAGGCCACAAGGCCACAAGTGTTCTGCGATGTTAAGTGACATTTTGATCCATAGAAATACGAGAGAGAACAAAATCATCCTGTGTTCCAAGAACAACATTGATACAGCTGTGTACATACAGCTGTATGTGCACAGTGCATTCATACAGAGGGATGCTTGGTCATACCAGCTAGGCATGGGAGGAGGGAACTCACACAGTGTCATACAACACAACAAATAGTGATTCCTGAGCAAATCATACGTACAGTAAACTGTGGATCGCCGAAATCATGATTATAGAAGACATTTACATCACGGGATATTATATACTTCATCTGAAATATTGTTGGGAATAAATAGATTAATGAATTGATATATTTACAGGATGAATGTGTGATTATACATCTGTAATTACGTATCTGTACTGTACGGAGAGGGGGTTTCACACTCGTGGGGCCCCATCTCTTGAACACTCCCTACTGTTAGGCAACTTAAATCTATGCATGTGTGTGCGTGTGTGTGTGCCACCACAGCCGTGACATGAGCGTTTCAGGTCTGACATGATCACCTTAACATCTTGAGCACGACGGCATATGACCCTTGAGTATGGTACCTCAGCCGAAGGCCAGACCGTAATATCCACCGGTCGCACCGTCCTGCTCAAGGGGTGAAAACCCGCCCCTTTGCCCCACTGGTCACCAGACATCACACGACAATCAAGATGCGTGGGTCAGGGCAGTCAGACGACCAACACGACCATCTGCTGTCGCTATCGTTTAATTCATTCAGTTTGGGAACACTGTTGACACTTCCCCGCCAGATGAGCAGCTGGCCCATCGCCCGGCAGCTGCACCCACAGCTTGATAAAGTCAGCTTAAATCTGGTTATCACTCACCCTCCGAGCCTCTTCATGGTCGTTCATTAGCTTTAGTCTGCAGTAATGAAGAGAAATTCATCACGCAACTCGACTCACATGGCGTCCAAAGTATGATCAGGTCTCTGTCCCTCGATGCTGTACCGCTGCCTGCGTCACCATGAGCAGTGAGGGTTGTTCCGCCTCATCCATGTCCCTTCCTCCAACTGACATGAGCGTTGTAGGTTTAGAAAACGTAACTGACTTTTGTAATTTTATTCTGAAATGCAGTACGATTCAATTCTAAACGGTAAGGGGAAAAACCCAATTAATGCAACTCTGAGAGAATATCTTACCGATATGTAGGGGTAATTTATTCGTGAGGTTAATGAGTTATCTATGGTAGAGGCCTCTGTTGACCACAGTTGTTGATGCAGCAGATGATCCTTAAATAATCGATTAGTCATTCCCAAACACACTACGAGAGACACTGATTCACAACGAGTATGATCATCAACAGATTCTTTCACGAGATAGATTCCGTCAGCAGTCGAAGATGCAGTCGTTAATAAAGCCAGAGTCTTAGTCTATTGTGATGTCAACCGTCTCCTCAGGTTCATGTTGGTCACCCAGGATTGTGCTGTGAGTAGAGGACATGAGCCACACGTGTCCCGGGGCCTGGGCATGCAGGAGGTGGCGAAGCGTGAAAGGGATAAAGCAAACTGGAGCGAAATGGTATACGGGGGCTGAACTAGGGCAAGTGAAGCGGCTGGGAGAACCACGGATGTGAATAGGAAGCTGTGGTTTCACTGCATTACACACGACAGCTAGAAACTGAGTGTGAGCGGATGAAGCCGTTTCTTCGTCTGTTCTTGCAGCCACCTCGCTAACGCAGGAAATGGCGATATATATATATATATATATGATTAATCATACAACCCCCAGGACTCCTTTTACGGGGCCCCTTCAGCTTCAAGGTTGTACTTGAATCAGGAGCAGGGAGATGATGTACTCCTTGGAGCAAGAAGTTCCTCGATGACACTACTCCATTTAATTTGCAGAGCACGGAGGTGGAGTCATACATTCGACATACCTATTTGTACATTTACCATGCAACTGTACCCAATGTCTATTTCCTCATTCAGTTTACGCCACTTTTGTACTGTAAAAGTACTTCTTACATTTCACTAACTGCCACTATTGCTTGATTTCATTTTATATCTGGTTGTTGTATCCTCTCATCTTTTGAAGAACTGTCCGCTGTCTGCGTTATCAAACTGATTTAAGAACTTAAAGCTCATTCCTCACTCTTCTCTCTCATATAGTGGCTAGATTTAAGGCCTCTAACCTTTCCCCGTAATTCAGCTCTCCCAATTCTTGTACCATCTTCGTTGCCCTCCTCTGGACCTTCTTCAATAGCTCTCTATGCTTCTTGAACTGCAGTGACCGAACTTGAAAAGGTTATCCTAATTTTGCCATTACGTAGAATGTGAACAGCTTGTTGAATATTTCCTTATCACATATTTGAATGCTGTTCGAACAATCGTCAGCCGATAGTCTGTCTCCTTTACAAATTCTAAAGTGGGATTCTTGCTTGCGGCAGGTTAGGGAAGATGTCGATGCTCAAGTCGTGCGTGTGTACAAGCAGGGGCAGGCTGGGGCTTCCTCCCCTTGTATTACGAACTCCCGCCGAGGCAGGTTCTCCCCTGTTCTCTCCCCTGCTAAACACAGCCCTGAGGCCGCCACTGGTCCACAACTATAACCTGAAATACAGAATTAACACTAAAAAATAACACTTTACGACGCACTTTGAGTTTTAGAACTAGGAAATTGTAGAGCGCGGGTCGCGAAATAGTGCAGATTCTCATCAGTGTCGCCTGCAGGGGCCCTGCATCAGGCCGTGGATGGCCATCGGGCGGCTCTCGCTTGGCGGGAAAACTGAGCCTCGGCTTAGCCTGAATTATACCAAGAGGCGACACTTGCGGCGCCACGATGAGACACGCCATCACGCAAATGATGATGGCCGTTGCCAGTGCGGTCTAGAAGGTGGCCACGTCCTGCTCAGATTGGGCCAGGGTAGTCCGCGTTTTGGCTGGCCAGGACCAGGGGATAGCCCGTCCCGTTCATCCCGGCCAGGGTCAGTAGATGACCCGGGGTTGGCCAGCATCCCGCACGAAGCGTGAGACGTGATGACTGTGGTGACTACCGTGGTCAACTGTACGAAAAGCAAAATTGGGTGTTTCCAGCACCATTGTAAATAATGCTTACAACAGAGGAAAGTCTAACAACATCAAGCTTTACAACACTGGAAAGTTCACTATCACGGTTAGTTATATTTCTTCCCTCCCGCTACACGTAAACTACCAGCCCTTGGCAGGCTCATCGGCATCTCAGTGAGGGCCGTGAGGCAGCCGCCGTGGTGCTCTGCCGCAGCAGAAGGTGGTGCCCATCTATCTATCTACCCACCAGAAGAAGGATGAGCAGCTGGGGTCAGTCGTTTGAATCATTCCTGCGTCCTGTGAGATGATGGTCTTTTCCCCCTCGCATTGTGCGTCAGCACAGCAGCGTTTCCCATCCGCCAGGTTTTCGAATGTTGAGGTGGGTCAACTGGTCTGGACTAGTACCTTTGCTACAGCATGGGATACCAACCCGCTAGCGTCTCTTACCGTTCTTCTTGGTAGCAAATAAACCGGTGGAATGTTTATGTAAGCACCGTTCCAGACAACAGTTTAGATAGAAAAAAAAAAAGATAAGCCAACAGTGCACGAAATGGAAACTATGTCATCGTAGAATATAATTACCTTAATGTAGTCTGCTATTACTTTAATGAATTTTGACTGAATCAATCCAATATGGCCTTTACAAGTGGGTTTGTGATCTACCAAACGCGCAGAACGCCTTTTTACACAGAGCCCTTCAGTATTGACATTATTAATTGATACATCAATAAGCATATCAACATTTGTGTTAGCCAATGGCATCGAATTTGTTTTGCTTGGATTAATCGACAGAATGAAAAACAACACATTCAGTCTCGTGTTCTTTACTTTAATAAAAAAGTTATGAATCATCGGTACAGAATATATTTACTGCATCTGTAACTTACGTTAACTGTCGTGGATCGGACACATTGTATATGCCATTAATATAGAAATTAACGAAATATAACCCAAGACAGACCTGCAGGAATCCACAAAACATCTTCATCAGATTAATCATACGATCATTACTCTTCATAAACTGTTGCTCGTTGTACCTCTGAACACAGCCACTCACAACCTTTTTCCGATCATACCTTCCCAGATGATCCTGCACTCATGTTTCGAGAACCTTTCCAAATCTATTGATGCGCCAGAAGTATTCCTTCCCTCGTCTGAGGCAGTTCCAATTCAGGGTGATGTATTGGATCGACGTGTAAGCTCAAAGAACTCCCGCTAATCGTTGAATATATGCAACCCAAGTGGATACAGTTTTAACCCGAGGTTTTTGAGAACTATAGCAGTAAGAATATCACCCTGTAGTTTTCGAACATATATATTTTTCATAATCTTTAGCATCAATGATATTGTCGTATCATCAGGGTCCACATCTGTTTTGAATGACATATTACATATATAGGAGAGTTTCTCATCAGTAGCAATGACCTTTATCACTGAGTGTGACTTGTTCACGATCAATTTATAATCTGCACAATTTTCCACGATGTCATTAATTTCTTCATCATCTGTTCCCTTTCATAAGGAACTCTGAGTGAACAGTGCATTAGTCTATAAAGCCAAAAGCACTGACGCTATAATTCCGTTTTGCAACACTGTTTATCAAGGTTTGGGGAAACATTTACAGACGCGATTTTCAAACCACAGGTTGTCTCTCTGGTTTATAACTGGGCCGTTGTGCGCACAAGATTCAGGATAACATTTTGTTCATTACGTATTGTGTTGGTACTGAGGGCATTTTCCATACACCCTTTGTGACATTTTTATTTTCTTCCAATGGTTGACTCTTGTATTGTTCCCGACTCAGTATAGGTTTTCATATGTTGTTCTTTTTATATGTATATATATATTTCCTCTGCTCTCACATCTATATTTCAAAAAGAGTTTTATACAACATATTTCCTTTTACAGTCACTCCTGCAAACCCCCGTAGTAATCCGTGGTTTTCCCTTAAAAATCTTTCTTTTCCGTACCGTTTCTTACAGAAATAACATTTGTTGCAGTGTCTGAAATACAGGAAAGATATCCATATGTGTTATTGATGTCCTCAGCTGGTGTTGCCGGGCTTTGCCTGCTTTAGTATCAAAAGTACAGTCTCATGAGAGAACTTCTCACTCCAAATGAGCCTACATTTCCCGGCTACTGGAAGTAACGCAGCCTTGGGCTACAGGAGCCTCTAAAAGGAGGCCCTGGGCAACACCAGGACTTTCATAGAAAATGGTCCTGCGAAGATTGTAGATGATACGATAAACGCTCTTATTATAAACTTTGACAGACGTTGCATCAATAGCTCCTCTCTGAAGGGATGAGTTTATACTTTACCGTATGCTCACCCTCTGCCCTGTCCATATAAAGGCTGATTCACACTATTCATCACGTCACCGTCACATCACGTCACGTCACCGTTCCGTCAAAGGGACGGGTGAGGGATTACTGCAGGTGTTCAGTAGCTACCGTCTTGTCACCTCATCTCGTGCGCATGTGAATGTATCGACAGCGTTACGTGTGTGTGTTCGTTATCCTGCAACATTTGCTCCGTGTTACTTATCCCCTCATCCTAGTACACCCCTTTCTTCCCCTCCCCCCCCCCCTCATCCCAGCCTTAACCAGTAGCCCTGGCCACCCCGCCCCCCTGCCACCAGTTACCCCCGTGGCCCCCCTCTCTTCTTACTCACGCATACAACCCGGCCATATAATAAGACCCGTTGTCTCTGCTCGCATCCAGTTCTTGGGAAAATAAATCACTCCCGATGTCCGCGAGTCCCCCCCCCCCCACCCACCTCCACCCGGGTCGACAACGGCCTACGGTACAGCGCCAGTCGTCCGTACGGTCGACGCGTCGCTGGCCTGGGCCGCGGGCGGCGGATTCTACCTCTCGTGAGGACGAAAGTTGTGGCGGTCGAGTTCCGGCCAAGCTGGAGGGGTGAGGTGGGGGGGGGGGGGAATTATGTCTATCCCGGACGGGGGATTATTCAGATTTCGACCAGGTGCGCCGCTTGGCAGGAGCTAATTACGTTGGTGCCCTTGAATTAACACTTTTGCTGAGACCTGGTGTATCCCAGCCCAGGCTCTGGCCATGTTGAGTGTGTGTATGTTATTACCTGTTTGCACTGTACGGGAAAGGAGTTTTACACTCATGGGTCCCCATCTCTTGAACGTTCTCTACTGTCAACTTGCATTTCTGTATGCTGTCTGCATTAACCATGTCCTCACTTAATCTGTTCCATTCACCCAACTTTCTTATACTATAGAATTATTCCTTTTACGTCCATTGTTACCGGAATAAAGATTCTTCTTTTTTCATAGAAACTGGAAGTGTAGAGGACTGGGGTGATGGTGGATGCAGCTCACGCCGCCAGGAGACATCCTCCCTCCAGACTTACAACGTGGAAATGAATACCAGGTGCGTTTTCCTTCAGTACTGTGCCTCTTGATGAGATGCAAAGATCGCAGTGGTAGTTATTTACGAATCTAGTTTTCACCTGGTTTTTAGGAAGTAAACAAAGTTTATAAATTTTTTTTTACGGATCATTGTGTCTGTGCTCATAACATTCTTTTCAGCTGTCATCATCAAACTTGGGTTCACGACACAGTCTTCAATTGTGCCTTTCCCGAAGTTGTCACTTCTGCTATCTGCAAGTCTGTGAAACTCTACTTAACTCTCACTTTCTGAAACACTTAGAATCTTATCCCTTTTTTCTGATCACCAGCAGGGATTTCACTGTACTGGGGTCTGCTTGTGATCTGTCCTGTGTGACACACCTCTGGTCCTGGTGCAAGTTTTGTCCTGGCCCTCGACAGCTCCAGATCATTTGACAGGTTGTGGTCTAAGCCTTCGCTGTCCAAACCCACTTCCTTTGGTTTCTCTACTTTTGACTGATCCATACTGCATCTTGGTCGTTGACTCTGTGCATTGTTGGGTGTGGCGAGGAAGGTAAATGAAAGGGGTTTGGGAGCAAGGAAGCCTGGAGGTGATCTGAGTGTTGAGTCAAACACTTTTTTGCAGATGACGCGGTTCTGGTGGCAGATGACTCGAGAGAACAACTCCAGAAGCTGGTACCTGAGTTTGGAAGAGTAAGGTGGTGAGGTGTAGCAGGAGGACGAGACAGAATGGTTGAAGTGTGAGTCTGAACGAGGAGAGGCTGGAGGGAGTGGAGTGCCTTCGGTACCTGGGAGAGGACATGGAAGATGAAGTGAGTCATATCGTGGGAGAGGGAGCTGAGGTCCTGGGTGCACTGAGGATTGTGGGGAGGGAGAGGCTGGTGTTTGTGAGGACAGAGTTAGGTAGATTTGATGGCGCAGCAGACCCGACGGTGCTAGGCGGATATGGATGCAAGTCTTGGATCTTAAATGCTCACGAGCGGAAGATGGTGTGGCCATGTTGGAAATTGTACATGCTTGAGGAAAATGTGAGGCGTGAGAAGGGCTGGTCTTGTAGGCGTGAGGCAGGTGGGGAGGCAGTCTACCAGTCGCACCCCAACGTGCTGCCCCTGGACCTTGCTGGGGGGAGACGACCCCATGTAAGGGCAAGTGGTGCCCTCAGCCGTGATTGGGTTTGTCCTGGCCTTGCTCAAGGGCGCCCCAGCCGTCCATGCTGAGGGGCGTACCCGGCCGCGATGGGGGTGGGGGGGTGTGCTTGCCCCCCCGGATATGCTGAGGTGGTACCCCCCCCCCCCCCCCCCAGCTTGGGTCATTAGGACACAAACTATCGATCGTTGGCTTTTGTACAGTGGACACAGAAAGACTCTTACAGGTACTAGATTAATTACAGGGGAATAGAGGTGTACGCTCTTACATGTCGGCGTGAAAAATGAAAGAAGTGAATGCTGCAAGAAAAAGGTCTCAGGAGAACGGAGGGGAAACCGTGAGGGGACTGAATGTTGCCTGAATGAAGACTGGAGGAAGTGTTGAACGATGCAACAGCGAAATATACTCTGAGGTGCGGCTTGCGGCGGCGGCGGCGCCTGGTGTTGGGACTGTGGTGGCAGGCGTGTGGGCAGGGGGGTTAGTGTGGTATGTGGGGAGGAGGAGGAGGTTCCCTGTGGGATGTCGCCCCTCAGCGTCTCCACTGTGTGGGAAGTCTCCACCACCAACACTGTGGCCATCACCGTCACCACATACGTCAACATACGTCCGCACCTACGTCACTCCCACAATGTAACTATTTCGTCATAGGTGTACATGCCAGTATACGATGGTTGTCGTAAACAAAATGAGACCTGGTGGAAGCATAATTCAGGAAGATAGATACGAACTGTTTCCAGTGATTCGATTTGGAAATATATTGTTTTTGTATCGCAGATATCCGGTACTCCGTCGCTATAAACAGCTGCACACAGATTCAGACATTTAATTGATATTTCGGACGATAGATTATTGAGGAAGTGTCCCTTCTGTTAGTGGTCCAGTCATCTCCAACAGCTGCTGATGTAATAACTGAGTCATACTGACCCGTAAATGAACTTGGAGACCTTGTGGTTTACCCGATGGCTTTAGAGCTTCGTATCGCGTCAGAAATCGTGTGGTTCGGAAGGCGAGAACAGGGCGTAAAGCTGGGTGGTGGCCCAGAGATTGACAAGGTCCACCCCGAGCTAACTATTAACCTCCGTGGCCGCCACCAACTCTATACCAAGAGTCAGACCGGAAACTCCCGATTGGACGTGACGTCAGGAAGCCTTCAGTTGCACTGCGCGGGGGAGGACGGCCCAGGGTTCCATGGAAATTTGTTGATTTTTCGAGGAAATAGGAGGAGGAGGAGAGGAACAAGCCCTACCTTTGTTGTTGTTTCAGTTATACCACTACAGTCTACCGCAGTGGCTACCATTTACCAACCCATCCCTACTATCGTATCACTGCCATCACGTCGCGCTATCTGTCGCATCTATACCCCCTACAATTTCCTGTCACCACCACTAAATTCAGCTAATTACTAATGAGCTGCATCATCACCACTGTTGACATCGTTCATCCACAACCATCATCGTCATCCGTGAACCCACACGTACCATTAGTCTCCCACTTCGCGCGCATACTCAAGGAACAGTCGATAAATAACGGCACAAGACCCTCGCATCTCATAGCGAGGTTAGTGCTTCTGTCTGGGAACAGGTTAAAAGGAAGAGTAGTATCAGCATCTCTGTGCGTGATGATAAAATAATAAACAACAGGCAATACTATTGCTGGTGCGCCCCATCACCGGTGACATCGCGTTATTGTTAATTTCCTCCGTGAGTAAGACGATACGAACCAAATATTGTATACAAAAGACAGGAAACTCGCGCTTCGTGGGATTCCTTGAGCGTTCTGTTTCTAATTGTTCAGTATATAACTTTCCTGTCTTTCTGTAGAGTGTAGTCATTGATACGAACCTTGAACACGACGTTACGACCTTTGGCGTAATGGCCTGCTGTTTTACCTGATCGTAAACCGTCAGATTTAGGAGTACGAGTCCACACCCAAGTTGAAGCATCGTGCTAATGAGGTTAAGACAGCAACACAAAAGCAGACGTGTGTAATAATGAACGTGTTTTTTTTTATTATTCAAATTGACCAACATGGCAAAGACAAAACATTTCCCAGTCATAGAAAGCGTGAAGAATTAATAAGAGCTCTTCGCGTGTTTGTAGCCCCGACTTTTAAAGGCAAGAAATGTTACAAGAAAAGGGAAGGATGAGAATAGGTGAGTTCTACAGCTTCGCTTTTCAAGGTTTGGTATCATTACAGTCAATCCTCGGGGGATTGGCCTCCTTAAGAAACTTAGGGAAGCAGCAACAGTCATCAGTTGTTTCTAGTTTTAATATGATTAAGAAGCCAAACATATAGTATTTGTATGTGTATTATAACCAGCAGAGTAAAGAGCCAGGATTGGTGGCAGACCCTACGCTGGTGTATGGCCATCCTGCTTGTGGTATATTAGTAGTACGACTGTAAACTGTTTGGGTCATCTTTCGCACACCCCAGCTTCATTAGTGATTTTCCCTTGAGCCACACTGTATGGCAAGCACTTTTATAGTGTCTCGCACTCCCAACATGATTTCATGATTCTTGATGACCCTCTCCAAAGCCAGCAGGGATTTCTTACTTTTACGAGCTTGGTGTACTGGCAATGAAACCCGAAAACCAGATCCGGAACAAATAAGTTTCTAAGGCTATTTTCTTGTTGTGACAGGTGCTGAAATACCTGGTGGACCATCAGGTGTACCAACTGATCCAAATCACTCTTAACGTTTTTTAAATGTCGGTAGTGAGAAATAATCTCAAAAAGACGTGGAACAGACCTGTGGCCACAACAGACGTTGAGCAGACTTACGGTCAAAACAGACGTAGGAGAGATTTATAGTCCCAATAGACATGTGACTAAAGACCACAACAGACATGGCACAGACTTAAGGGCACAACAGACGTGAGGCAGAATTATGACCTCGACATGGTACAGGCTTCTGGTCACAACAAACGTGGGACGGTTATAAGCCTAACTGTACAGTAACCATGATCACCACCACCAGTTTTGCAACTTGGAAAAGTCGAATTGTAGCAATACGTATTCTAACCATTGCCCCTTCTTAAAGACCAAGCAACCAGAACTGCAACCACAACTAACCACAAACTAGAAACAGTTACGACCTCTCACAAGCCACAGCTAACTACCAGCTACAGACCAACATCAGAACAAACATAACTACTAACATCCACAAACCAGCTGACTATGAGATTCCTAGTACCAAACTGACAGCGGCCGTGCAAACCTCATCAGACTACAACAGGCTTGGCAAGTCGCTTGTTCCACCAGACTCGCTCTCCTCACTCGACGATCTTTATTGGCCCTGAAAGCTTGCCTTACTCCATCAACAAGTGTCGTGGCTGCAGAAGGGAAGATAATTCTAAGCCTCTGTATCATTAAGTTCCATCATTCCATTAGTCTTATGAGCAGTAGACGACCTTTACCGCCCAAGCAGCTTCAACCATCGCGGCTCTATTCAGACACCGACACCCAGAGCAACAAAGGAACTTCGGTTAATTTCAATCATAAAGGCGCGCGTGACAGAGTGCGTTTAGTTAGTCCGAGGTAATTACATCAGACACCAGCATCCCGCTTGACTAGGAGACGTAAGGGAATAGAGCCTCCTCGCTTGATGGTCGGTTTTAGGGATGTTTCAGGCAAGGAAAGCCAGCCGTGGTGGCCTTTTGGAAGTGAGACAGCGCGTCTTAGATGGATTTAGTCGAGGAAACTCACCTGCTTACTTACCAAGTAGCCCTTTAAGGGCTACATACATTTTGAGCAATGTGACATTAGAATTATCTATAACACCTGAAGGCGATAAAAGGTTTTTTGGCCAATGACTACATTTTGACTTTGGCAGCTTGTCACCCTGGTTCGTGATAGACCCAACCCCAACTATCAAAACAACGTATCCCAGAAATTTTCATTTGTGCTTTGAATAAGCGTTGTCTGACCTTTGGGTGAACCTTATCTGACCATATAATAAGCCTTATTAGACTTCTCATTGACTTTAATTAAGCCTTTGAGAGCTTTTTCTAACAGTTGACGGCCTTTGTTCTTTTTAGCCTTATATGAGCTTTGTCTATTCTTTCAGTGAGTATTTTCATACTTTAAGTGAACATTATATTCTGAATGAACTTTGTGTCCTTTCATAAAGTTTTATCTACCCTTAGTGAACATATCATGTCCCTTGAGTGGGACTTATCTTACTTTTACGTGACCCTTATGTATTTTGAGTGGAATAATCTGTCCTTCCAGTGAGCTTTATGAATAGACCCATTCAGTGACCCTTATCCGACCTTTCACCGTGCCTTATAAGCTTTGAGTGAGCTTCGTACTTTGGCGTGAGCCTTATCTGAACTTTTACCTTGTTTTGGTATATATATATATATATATATATATATATATGTATATGTATTTGAGTGAGTGAGCTTTAGCCAAATTTTTTTCCACCATGCAAGTAATATGCAAGATATGAGACATTCATTTCAAAAGAGAGATAGCACTGCATAGATGTGTGTTACAACTATTGCCCTCACCCCAAATTGATGCCAAAGTATCATTTCATTCTTTGAAAACTGAACATTAGTAATTACTGTTTATTCATTTTGATTTGTTGTTCATTAAAATATTTAATCATTTTTCCAAAAATATCCCATTTAAGTATTCTTAAGACCTGAGAAAAGGCATTAGCTTGAAATTTCTATAGATCTCTCAAGTAGAATCCTGTAACAGGAAATTTGAACCAGAAATCAATTACATTACGAACAGACTTATGATATTCCTTTAATACCTATAGTATAGTATACAATGAAGCAAATACCATAAAAATCGTAAAAGAATTAATACATGATATCTCATATTCAGCAATATTTTTAATTCATCTCTGTAATTTCTCCTTTTTGTTAACCCATATTCTCTCATTTACCTTAGCGATAAAAATTGCTTTTCATGTATCGTGGTCATTTTTCACATTTTAGTACAAAGGAAAGATAGTTTTTCTCCCAGATTTACTAATCTCGTTATCATCTGAAATAGGGGAAGAGATAAGTCCCTGCCCACCACAAGCCCCCCAACAGTGGAACATAACTTTCAATAAAAAGAGACTATTACGGCTATTAGGAGAGTACCAGCATGCAATATTACCTCCAGCCATTCCAAACAAAAGTTGTAGGGCATTCTAAGCTAACCTCACCCAGGTCATTCATCCTATACATTTACCCTCTTACTCTTAAGAAATTGTTTTGATCCAATAACTCATTCCAAGAAAAATTCTACCCACCCTGATCCTTCTGTGGCCCTTGGTAGATGCCTCATTTCCAAAAATAGTTCTAACCAGCTAAATAACATATATGGACCACTTATTAGATGCAGGTCTCATAAAACAGAACTAAATGTGTGTTTGCTCCTCATTCTCATCTTTTTTTTTCTTTTTTTGAAGCATCCAGGTTCTTCTTCCTTCATGACTAAGTATCATGCAATGCAAACAAAACGATCGTAACTGCCTTTATGCACCGAACTCTTACCTAAAATAAATGGATGCAAGCCATCCAGGAACAGTATCACAGAAGACTTTTGCTCCAGTCTTGGGTTAACCAGGACCGGCAGAGGCAGAGGACTGGCAAAAGAAACCATACCATAGCGTAACCCTTGTTTACATCTAAAACACAGCAAAATGCACTTTCTCCCAGTTTAAGAGGGATTCTGAGAGTGGCAAAAGTCCAAAACTTTATTGAAGGAAAAATATTGACACTAATACCCCACCCAGAATATGGGAAGAAGTGACAAGAAATAAAGAATGACAGGCAAAAAGAAAGAAGGCTCAGATAAATACCAAAAAATCACTATATAAACTGGTTAAGTAAGATGTGATGTAATGTATAATGCCCAGGCTATAAAAGGGTAAAGGAAGTAGTTTTAACAGTTTATTGACATAGGACAACACATCACTGTGAGTTGGAATGTACAAAAGCTTAATGTTTATAAGAAAAAAATTTGAACTCTGGAAATAGTCAGTGATAATATAAGTAGGATTACCACGTAGCTTTACCCTAATACTGGTTTCTCATCATAGATAACAGGAATAATGATGATAATAAAAATGCATATTAACAGAACAAAGAGAAGTTACATTTTTTATTATCTCCTGCAAACCTCTAAACTGCACAGTATTATTTAAACTTTACCTCTGGCTCATATAACCTTAGAGTGAACTCCTGTCTTTCTATGCATTTTTGAAAAAAGTTCCCAGAACGTTAGCTAATACATTAGGTAGTTATTCACATAAAATTTTATTTTTTCAAAATATCCAGATGTATAAACATTTCTAAGCATATATTATATACTTAATATAAAAACCTTACCAATATACAAATCACTGGTATTATATGGTGAAGGTATTGCACACATACTATTTTCATCATTCTCAACTGTATAAAGAAACTTTATGTCACCATATGCTTATTTCACACATTTCTATGAATAGAAAAACCAAAAGCAAATACATGCTGATGCACATAATCTTTATTCCCTCCAGATAGTATAAAAGTATTTTTTATTATAGTATGTGTAAGCTCTCATATGATTAATATATTCATCTTAACTATAGTTAAGTTCATACAAACTGAGAATCTAAAGAGATCATCATTTACACAACTTCTATATTCTTTTTTCTCTTTTTTCATCTGCTTGGATTGACTGAACTTTGTTCTCTCTTACTTTTTGAGGCAAGAGATAATTTTCGATAAAGACTTCATGCATTGTTCCATTCAAATAATACATCCTTCTTGAATCTGATGACAAAAATTTCATTACTTCACATATTTTCTGTAAGGTACACCTTAAAGATAATGTACTGTCCAAGCTTTTCATACTTCTACTGTAAACCTTTTTCAATAACTACAGTGAAAATGCATTAATACAACTGAGGCACAGCTGATTCTAAATTCACAAACTTCCCTCTTCCACACATTATGACCTGTATCAAAATATCTTTAATGTATTGTTAAACACCTCATATTCCTTAAATACTGCAACTTCATTTTTGCTCTGACACAGCAGTGAAACAGTACAATAAAGAATTAACAAACACAATTAATCTCATTATATATAATCATAATACTTCAAATTAAAGAGGAACTTATCATACACCGGTTGATTTGTGCTAGTTTAAAAGAATAATGCACAAGTGCCTCTGCAACACTGAAAAGTATATGATTTTATCTACATTTATCCATTACTTTTTTTTGGCACTCCCAGTAACAAGTTAGTGCAAATACCCAATGTTTTCCCTACTTCTCACATACAAACATCAGAGACTTAAAGTTTTTGAGAGCGCAAAATCAAAGAACAGAGATTCGAAAACAAGCTGAGATCTATGTAGTCTGCCAAAGGTTTGCTCCCAAATTCTCTAATGTTACATCTTGATAAACATGTCACAACAAATACTATACACAAGCATACAATGAAAATACAGTGTGGTACCAAAGTAACACTTTGAATGTTACTCTAAAATCTGCTAATGTAAAGTAAATCATATAGAATATATTCATAAATATTTGTATAAAAAAATATTAATCCCTGTGAACAGTAGGTACACTTTGATAAAATATAACTCTGGGAGACATATAAGTAATTCTGAACCTTTCTACATTTAAGACAATAATAAGAGATCCATTATGAATTAAGGACATATATATGAATGTTTCCTTATGAACATACATAAATGATTTTTATACATTATTTTCCTATATCTAGGATGCTGCTTCCCACGGCCATTACATATCTGAATAACATATAACTAAGCAATATTGTTATATATATATATATATATATATATATATATATATATATATATATTTCACATAAATGTATATATATAAATAAATCTATGTCTGTTTACGCAACACATAAACGTTTACAAAAATACTTATTTCAAAATGCAGATATTACCAAACCAAAAGCTTCTTGCAAATATTCTGTATATAAAAAAGCACCATAAATCATAAATATCTATCCAAGTAATTTCTACTTCATACTTGACGACTTTGTATGTCTGCTACAATACATTACCAGAAATTGCACTGATACAAAAGGAGGAAGAAAATAAAATTATATAAATCATAAGTCAACACTTTTCTATTCCCCTCAAGCACATTCACATTCAGAAAACAGTTAAACCTTCAAAGACCCAAGATCTCAGAAAATTGTAGTAGTATGTTTGTCCAAGTATTTCCTTGAAGATCAACCTAACTTACTTCAATCGATGCTATTAACTCTGATCCTTATACTGAAGTAATGCATTATCTGATCTTGCATGTCAAGGGTCAAATAATGAAACTGATCAAAAGAGTAATTTTACAACCTAATCAACGGTGGTGTACTGCATAATATTGACTGTGGATATGAAGAATACTGTTTTTATATCAATGAATTGCCTTTCCAATCTAATTCAAATTTTTTCTCATAGTATCCATACAAGTGTTATATGACTACAATACACAACAACAGTTGTATAAAAAGCACTGTATACAGTTTGTCATACTATCTGCTATTCTAATGCCAATTCTGACCCACAAAAAAAAAAGGCAATGTGATGCTAAAACCCCACGTTAGACAAATGCAATTACTTACGCAAGAAATATAAAAAAGGAAATAGAAAACATTGTTTTGTACAAAAAAAAAAACAGAGGACACAAATTGGAGGCAAAGACATTATGCTGTAAAATGAACATAAGACTGTCTTATCGTTATCAACAATGAACTATAACAATAAATAAAATATATGTTTGCATAATTCATTTCTATCATAATATAAAAAATCTCTTTACACTTATAAAAACTTCCTTAGAACATTCAAAGAATAACTTAAAACTACACTGACTTCTGCTCAACAGATATGAGCTCAGCACCATCTGTTCCAACAAAGAATCATAGAAACGTACATTTATAACATCTAAAGCATCATTTTTAATTAACTTTTGTACGATTCTATTTGATATTTGGGTGAATAATAACAGACCCATCTATGTCATGCCCTAATGATTATGACACTAAGAACATAATACAAGGATAAATCCTTGTATCAGCAGGTTCTTAACAACACTGATATCT
Source organism: Panulirus argus (assembly GCA_038088735.1). Classification (NCBI taxonomy): domain Eukaryota; kingdom Metazoa; phylum Arthropoda; class Malacostraca; order Decapoda; family Palinuridae; genus Panulirus; species Panulirus argus. The sequence goes on along the minus strand of JAYMFT010108106.1, from coordinate 6,085 downwards.
ATTACCTACTGCAAGCCTGAATTTATCACACTAAATTCAGCAGACATCCCACACTGATCACATTTTCATCAGTTAAATGCTTTTGACGTAGTCCTTGAATGGTGAAGCAGTTACATACTGATCTCCATTCTTTAATCCAACTGACTAAATTATCAGAGACATCAGAAAATTTTTTTAAATGTTGATACTTTCTTTCAGGAATGAATATTTCTTTTTCTTTGAAAATTACAAACATTGTGAATACCTTATATTAATGTATTTGCTATGGAGTAACTTAGTGTTATAGCACTAGTCATTTATGTTTGCAGGATAGGAGGGGGACTGAAATGGCAATCTTTTGTTTCAATATTTGTGAGAACTTACATCCTATTCATGGCACAGTGTAATCTTGGTTGGAAGAAATCAAAAATTTATGATGTATCACATAGTTCATGTCAGGATGGGAAGTGGATCCTTGTCCTCATCAGAAAGGCTTTCCTCCTTGATACATTTATTTTCAACACATTGAGATTTACCTATGACCTCTCTCTTTACATCAACATAATTCTGGTACTGCACTCGCACCTGCCTTTCTGTATCTTTTATGTTACCTTCTTCCTCATCCAGGTGAGCTTCACAATCAACAGTCACTACCATCTCATCAACATCTTCCCTGTTGTTTATATGACCATCTTCCTCTTCCCCTTCATCAGTTCCTTCATCTCTATTCATCTGCATCAAATCTTCAACTCGAGGTTCAACACAAATCATCTCTGGCTCTGGATCCTCAGATGATGTATCTGATTCAACATACCTCTTTTTTCTTTTTCTCTTCCTTAATTTCCTGACTGGTGTCTTGTGAGCATACCTGTTATGTTTGTTAAGTTCCTTCTGCAGTGTAAAAGATATTTCACATTCTTTACATTCATATGTAACCGAGTTAATGTGGGACTTTTCATGCCTCTTTGCATCTCGAATACTAATAAATGTTTTACCACAGTGAGAACAAGGAAGTTCCTCAGCTTTTTTGTGAATACTCAGATGCTTTTTTAAGCCATAATCCCACCGGAATGCTGCATCACACAATTCACACTTGAAAGGCTTATGCAATGAATGTACCTTCTTGTGAGCATTAAGACGATCTTTCCGAGCAAAAGCCATATCACAATGCTCACATTTGAAAGGTTTCTCATTAGTATGAACAGCCATGTGTAGTTTAAGTTTGGCTCGTTGCACAAACTGGGATCCACAAAGGTCACAGATAAATGGCTTCATGGCAGCATGAGTTAGTTTATGAGCCCTTAAGCTGCGCTTCCACTTGAATCTAGCATTGCAAACATCACATCCAAATTCCTTAACAGAAGAATGGGTATTTATGTGTAACTTAAGTGAATCAGGCCACTTAAATGTTGCTCCACACACTTCACATTCATATGGCTTTTCTGATGAATGAGTCTTCATGTGATGTTTCAGACTATTTTTCCAAGCAAATGCAGCACCACACAGTTCACACTCAAATGGTTTTATGTCAGTGTGTTTGATATAATGAATATTCAGCTCAGTTTGTCTTCTAAATGTAGCGGGACAAGATTTACACTTAAATGGACGTATATTTGTATGAACTTCATAGTGGGCTGTCAATGTGCCCTTCTTCTTAAATGAAGCACCACACTGTTCACACTTCCATGGTCTCTCATCTGTGTGACCTTGTTTCTGGTGAGCTCTCAGACTGTCTCTCAACTTGAATCTCTTGTTACATTCATCACAAAAATAAGGTTTCTCAGGATTACTGGAAGGATCAAAATTTACTTTTGTCATTTTCTTGTAGGGACCTCTAGTTTTCTTAAATTTTGTTTTTTCTGTGGGAAACATAGATTCCTGAATAAAATTAGCTGCTGTAAGCAGATGACTGAGTGGATATGAAGTAAGTGAGGACAATTCATCATTTGATAACTTTTCTAACCCTTGATTTTGTAAGTCATCTTTAATGTTCCTCACATCAACTAACTCACTATTATCTTGCTCAGCCCCTTGCTTGTCATGCTGCTCATCAGGTAAATGTTCTTTGAAAATGCATTTCAATTCTTGCCCTTTACTCACCAGTGAATGTGAATCCCTTTCTGAGCCCTGGGATAACACTTTACCTTGAGAAGTATGTGAATTCTCATTCTTTTTGTAATGATGATATTCTAATGATTTTGCTTCATTCAACTGTTCTTTCCAAAATCTACATTGTTCCAAACTCTTCAAATGTTTGTTTTCTTGATGGTTGACTTCAACTTTTTCATTCAAATGTTTCTTAAGTGATCGAGAGTCTTTTAAGTTCTCCTGTTCACCAGCAAATACAGTCCCTTTCACCAAATGATGTAGAGATTTAAATGACTGTTTCATTTCCATATCAGTTAGTCTTTCTTTCACTTGGCTGCCTGGTGTAGATTCCCCTGTAGGATGACTTTCATTTAGATCTGTAAATGATACTTGCTTCTTCAAGGCCAGGAACATGCATTGGTGATCATGATGAACCTCATCAACACCATGACTTGTTCCACTGTTATTACCTTTATTCACAAGCCTGTCCACAGGATAACATTCCACCTGGTCTTCATATTCATCACCATGTGGTACAAACTCATGGTGTATCAGTTTTTGCACAGCACTTTGATCAGTATCATTTCCTGACATTTTGTCCATATGCATATAAGAGCTCTCATACTCTGACTGCTTTTCTTGATCTTGTCTTTTCTCATAACAAACCTCCAGATGCTGGTGTTCACTCTGCTGTGCCTGCAGTTGCTCTTCTTCCTGACATAAAAAGAGTGCCACTGAACTTAATCTACATGAAGACTGGTCAATTTCTTTCCTGTGTTTTGTTTCTGTAGCATCATCACAACCATGATTAACAATGGAATCAAGGTGTTGCACCTTTGAAGGAGATACAGCAGCATCTGGATGGAGTGTAGCAATGGGAACCGTTTCAGGGTGGTCTAAATTCCGGGATGACATATCTGCTAAGATATATGGGCTTTGTTGGCCTTTTTTAGTTAATAACATATTAGCAGTAGGTATACAGGAAGTAGTAAGGTTTATATCATGATTAAAAAACTTAGGAGCCAATTTTTCTTGCTCTGCCATGGATTTATCAATCTACGCAACTGTGGAAGAGTATTTTTCACGATTAAGGCCAAATGTACAGCAACGGTCTTGGTGAAATGAAGATACCACAGTCTTATCGTCATGAAAGGGCAATGACCTATCTTGCTGATAACAGGAATCATGAGAGGAAGTGGGAATATTGTGATGCACTCTCTCTAAGGAGTCACAAGAAACCCTGGATCTGTCCAGTACATGAGCTCCACCATTAGTATCTGAGGAACAGAATCAATGCAAGTTATCTGCTGCGATTCCTGAACTTGCTGACTTAAGTGGGATAGCCTATGATATGCAGTTCAGTTTCTGTTATACACTGCAATCCACAGAGACTACATAGATTGGGAGACTGGTAGTCAACAGGCCTATCCATTCTTTTATTATAACATGCTTCTTGCTAACATGTATTACCATATTAATGTGAATACAGCAAGAAACTTACATTTTCCCATCAATGAACTTTTTCCTGATCTTCGAATTGCTTTCAACACATGCTATACTGAATACCTTTGTAGTATCTTTCTGACAGTGATAAGAGCTTATCTGCAGAAAATACCAGTGGTTGCTTGGACATGATATGTTCTTGCATAGAAAAAAGATTTCATTCTTAGACACTCATTATCAGCAGCTCCACTGGTCTTCTCTTCCTGAAAGTTGAAAAGACCTATTATTCCAGTGTTTATTACAAATCATTCTGCAACAAATAATAGTTTTTCAAATTTCATTTTCTTTAAAGAGCAAAATCCACATAACAAAATAGTTGGAAATGTGAGATTTGAAGTATAAAAAACATTTATTTCTGAGTAATGTTCCACAAGACATGAGAGATATCTTGGATCTTGGGTTAGACTGCAGTAAGAAAGAGTGATTGTACTGAAAATGGAATGTTTGAGGACAGTATGTGGTGGGAGGAGGGTTGATTGAGTGCAAAGTGATGGGGTAATAGAGAGGTGTGGTAATATGAGGAGTATGGTTGAAGTGTTTGAAGATGATGTTCTGAAATGGTATGGACATAAGGAGAGAATAAGTGAAGAGAAGAGGGTTGGTGAAAGACACAACATACTGTAATAAACCCAATTAAGTAATGAAATTTATGTTCATTTCAGTAGTTTGTTATCTTTCTGTAAGAATTTTTAAGACTGTGCTTCTTGATCAATATACTGATGATGCACATTTTCTGTTCTTTCTGAATAATGGTTGTATTTCACGTGGTAAACAATCTTTCTTATGATGTGAAAGAACATCATTTTGGAAAAAAACATGAAACAAGTGATTTAGATTTTACTAAGTTTGCCCAGGGAGAAATAGCAAACTCTAGTAAAAGCATATTCCTAAGATGGAGACAACATGAATTCTATTAGTTGACTGGGTCTCCTACGGTATAACAGGCGTGTTTCATCAACCTTACTGCAAGCCTCAAGGGTTTCTGGTATACTGTCGCCTTCTGCAGAAAATTATATTAGCTCAACATTTTCTGCTTTTCGTAGATATCCCTTCTATTGGTTATTAATTGTCATGGGATACAAACTATTGCTCGAAATCATACCTTGTAGCATCATCTTCACATATATATATATATATATATATATATATATATATATATATTTTTTTTTTTTTTTTTTTTTATAAGAAAATCATATTACTGAAGACTATGGTGGTCCCTATAATTCTTCAAATTATCATGACGTGATTTACATCAATAACTTGTGAAAGCTTCTAACACCAGTAGCAGTCCTTTAATAATTTAAGGAACCATAGTTTTTACCGTAAAAATAACATATTTTTCAAGAAAGTGAATAATTATGCCAACTGGGTTTGACGTTCAGCTCTAACAACTACTTTCACACCATCTATCAGTTTAATCAATAATTGCTAGGACACTATGAGCAACCGGTCGCAAAAAACCTAAAAAGGTTACCTTAAATTTTGCTATGAAGTCAAACGTCAGTGATCAGAATTCAAGAAAAATGCCCAAAACCAGGCAATACCTCTGAGACCTGTCAACTACAGTTTTACGGTTAGAAAAGATACCATAAGTGATACAGGTAAAAAAAAATGGCAAAAGACTATAGCACAGAACAGGTACCTCTGATCCCAATTTAAATCAATCATCGCCAGCCTATATATATATATGTCTTCCCAGAAACAAGATTCTTTGCTATCCTTCAAGAAGGTTGACATCACAGCTGATGCCCTTTGGAGTTAAGTCAGCCACAAATTGCCAGCGATCAAACCAGGTATTGGCATTTTGCCAGCGAACAGACCAGGTAATAGCATTCTGCCAGAGACCAGACCAGGTCATAACTCTTGGCAACTATCCATGTCAGGAAATGATGCATCGTCTGTAAATCGGACAGGCAAGGGCACATGGCTAACGACCAAACCAGGTACTGACACTATGCCAATAACAAGGTCAAGTGCTGACACTTCTATAGTAACCAGGTCAGGCTATGACACTGCCAATAACCAGGTCAGGTACTGACACTTCTCTAGTAACCACGTTAGGTTCAAGTTATGACATTTTGCCAGTAATTTTTTACTGAACTGGTTCTTCTATAAAATTCGTTGAAAACTGCGTTTTGAACAGCGTAAAATTTAATGATTATTAGAACAATTACAATTAATAAGAGATATTTGTAAGAAAACTAAGAGAAAATGCACTTTCATTAAAAACAATCACCATTTCCCGCGTTAGCGAGGTAGCGTCATGAACAGAGGACTGAGCTTTGAAATGGGAAAATCCTCACTTGGCCCCCTTCTCTGTTCCTTATTTTGATAAAGTAAAAACAGGAGGTGAGGATATCCAGCCCCCGCTCCCTCCCCTTTTAGTGTCCGACGACACGCAGGGAATACGTGGAAAGTATTCTTTCTACCCTATTCCTAGGGATATATATATATATATATATATATATATATATATATATATATATATATATGTGTGTGTGTGTGTGTGTGTGTG
>JAYMFT010108105.1:0-44736 GCA_038088735.1 Panulirus argus | reverse complement strand
GGGGAGGATTTCCAGCCCCCCGCTCCCTCCCCTTTTAGTCGCCTCTTACGACACGCAGGGAATACGTGGGAAGTATTTTTTCCCCCCTATCCCCTGGGATAAGAATAAGTACATATGAAACCATAATATCTTTTCGTCTAGGTAATGTTATTTGCATGTCTTCAGACCAACAAGTCGCATGGGCCAAGTTAAAGAATCAGGGAAAGAAAACTCACCACCACAGAAGATAACTGAAGGCGAAGAGATGAACCTTAATGGGCATGCAGCAGTGGAGGAGGTGGTAATATACATCCAAGAAGATGTATTCATTTTGTCTATGTAGCTTACTTTTAATTAATAATAGCTCCTTTGTGTAGAGGTACAGTAATGTAAATCATAGCTACAAAGGGTTTGATATAGCAAGTTACCATAGACAAAATAATGGAATAGATACTTATCCCTTGTAGATAACTTCAAAAACAATATTGCACCTCAGACTTTTCTTCTGATGATTATAACTTCCAGCAATAGATTTTATTCCACAGGAATCAGCCACTAGAATGGACTCAGCTAGACCACCAAGTACCCAACTAGGTGAGAGAATTCTGTTTTTTATGCAGAAATTTATTTAATTTTAATTTCACATTGATGGTAGATCCACATCCATGTTGGTATCTGTTTAAATGCAGTATCTGTGATTATAACTTATCATTCCATATTAACCTTTTTCTCTCATTCTTTTTTTCATAAAAGAATTAAATTGATATCCCAAAGGCTTATCTGATAAGTGTCGCTGCTGGTAACAAGTTGGTTTAGATGAAAAAGCAGCTTAAGGAAAAAGACAGCATTTCTTGGTAGTAAGAGAATTATATGTTAATGTAATGAGCCCTATGAGTAACATGTGTATCCAGGATTCTGATTTTCCCTCTCTTTCCCTCCCAAGATGTTTATTACTTTTTCAGCCTTTTAACCGTTTTCCTTTGTGTACTGTGGCAGTGTTTAGAAATTTCATATTTATTTACCATTAAGTCTACTATTAGAAGTGTTGCTGAAATGATAAAACCAATAAAGACACCTTACCAGATAAAATTCATGCTTCATCAAGATGACTTTGATAAAGGTATTTTAATTGCACTTATTTTGTTGATGATGGAGCATTCAGTTCTTTATCCTCATTGGTTTCACTGCTTGCAGTTTAATCCTTGACTGTGACTGATGCTAATCCATTTCCACATCAGGGAGTACCTGTTTATGAATTACAGATATCCACTTCCTCAAAGTTTGCAAACTAATTTATATGAGGATTTGCATTTTCTTAATGGCAGCCTTACAATGCTGGATAGTTATGTCATGCAGTTGAAAAAAATTTTCATGTCATTCTTTCATTAGACATGGAGGAGAGTGGTTACAGCCTTTGTTTTTAGATATAAGACCTAAATGCAAAAGAAGTTCCCAGTTGCTAGTGAACCATGAGTTGTATGAAGTGGGTGTATCTCATTTGATTCAGTTTTAAGTTGGAGGAAGATTGATATGGGCGTGAGTCGACACTAGGAAAGTTCTATATCTGCCATGTATCATCTAACTTTCATGCACTATTATGTAAAGTAAGGAGGCTTCCAATTCATGTATACATTATTTTCTCCAATATTGTTTTATCTTGTTCCATAATATAAGACAAATATGTTCTAATGATTATATTTTAATGGAAATTCAATGTAACATGAGAGCCTTCACTCACTGCTGCAGTCAAAGGGTTAGCATACAATTCATTCTTAATAAGAGATATTTCATTTTTATACAAGAGCTTATTCTTCACCCAAGATATATATGTATAGATTACTTCCTTAGGGATCTTGTTATATCTTGAATTGATGTTTCTGATGTTGCAGAGATGGTAGGTGGGAATGACAGTGTAAGACAGAAGTGAAGTATGCACAGTTTAATTGAGTGAATTGAAAAGGGTCTAAAATGGTTTGAACATATGGAGAGGATGAGTAAAGAAACACTTAGAGGATGTGTTTGTCAGAGATGGAGGGAGGAAAGGGGAGGAGAAGACCAAATGGAGATGGAAGGATAGAGTGAAGAAATCTTTGGGTTATCAGGTCCTGAACATTTAGGAGGGCATATAGGTGGCAACATGCTAACATTGGTGTAAACCATGTCTTATGAACTAGTCTAGGTAAACCGTAGAATAGTTTGTGGGGCCTGGACGAGGAAAGTAGTCTCTAATTTCAGTACATTATATATGACAGCCAGAGAATGGTTGTGTGCAAATGAGGTCTTTGATTGTTTGCTCCTAATGTTACTTTGCTAGGGTGGGAAATGTACATTGATTAGATGTAAAAAGTAATTCAGTGTTGATAAAGTATGATATGAAAATAGGCTTTTTTCAAAAGAATTGAATGACCTGAAGAATGATTCAATTACATTGTTGTACTATATAAACTCAAGACTTATTAGAAGATGGTGTTACTTTTCCTGTTAACCCACTATGCAGCTTGATAGGTTTTTAAGTAACTGTGAAAGTTAGATGAATAAGCTAAGTGAGTAAAACCACTCCAGTTAGATTACACTTCTCATATCTTCATTATCACTTAAGGATTTAATGAAGAGTTACAGTATAACTGTTCATCTTGGTATGTAGATGTTAGAGAGGAAGCTGCGGAAGTTGTAGCCGAGCCCATAGATGAAGGCATAGTCACACAGGAAGCAACCCCAGATGAGTCTGAGGTTCCCCCTGAGCCTGAACCATTCTTTGATAATATGGATAATGAAGGTATTCTCAAATCAAAGGGAAAATCAATGTTCACTTGATAGCCATATGCAACCCCAGTGTATGTGTTTAAAAAAATGGTAGATGAGATTTTAATGATATTTTCATTCATAATGATTGATTACATTAATCTCATTGGAAATATTTGCATCTGTTTTCAGTCTGCTGCTGAAATTTTTTAAATTGATACTGAGTTTCATACATAGAATATGGTATTAATCTACAATGAGTGCTCCTTGGGTTGTTAAAATATGGCTATTTATCATTTTCACCTTTTATGTGTTTGTGATAAGCACAAAATTTTTAAACAAACACAACTTTATTTGCTTATGCATATATATATATATATATATATATATATATATTCTTTTCTTTTTTATCCCAGATATCTTTTTTCTTTATACAGCAAGATGCTTAATACAAAATCTCCCTTTCCTATACCTTTATTTTGGCACTTCATAGAATCCTTCATCAAGACAGTCTTACATACTCCCCTTTGAGTTTGCTTACATTCACCTCTATGAGATGCACTGCTACTTAAAAGCTTGTTTGAATATTTAGAAAAGTGTAATTAAATGCAATACGCCTAATATATGAAAATCTCCCGGGATATAACTGTTTAATGTCAATGGCTTGGGCTAAAACATTGATGGTACGTCTCAGAAGTTCTTCCTTGAACGCTATAGAGAACTAAAACTCACAATTTCTCTTGTAGTGATTACCTGCCGTTGTATTGACATTCTATATGTTTTTGATTTTTAGCAAAATCCACATCTGTGTAGAAATAACTGACGAGTTGCCTAGTGCTAAGATGTTACAAAATCATAGGACAACTGAACTTGAACTTTTTCTGGGACATATTTATAAAGATTGGTTTTGTGTGGATAAGTGTATTCAAGATAAAATTAACAATGCTCCATGCTATCCTTGTTGAACACTCGTCCTGATCTGTAAAATTATTGACTTTTTTAATATTCTTACAAAAATTTTGATAATGCTGATACTACCCATCACCTTCAGACATGAGAACACTGCTGTTCCGTACATTTATCTTCAGCATCCTCCTCCTCCATACACTATGAAACAGCTTGACATTCTGCCCAACTTTTATTATGATCTTGTCGAGAGAACTTCTGCATGTTAAACTGTATTGGCTTATACTCTGTTTTCCTTTGGTTTAGTCATATCCCATAATCAGTCCATTTCTTAATTTTCACTTGAATTGCTCAATCCTCAAAGATATTAAGCTAACCCTAACACTAGGTTAACCTAGCCCAACTTAGTTAAAGCTAACCCAGTTTGTTTTAACTCCCTCATTTATTCTTCATGTGCTGCCAACATACATTTATGCATATGTACTTTTTTCATTGTGAACCCTATAACAGGATTCTTTAGTTATCCATTTATACAACAGAGAGTAAAAGCTACTCTGAATCCTCTTCAAGTCTTTGTCTGTCTCTTTTTCACATATTCATTTGTAACTCCTTTCCCATCTGGTCTCCTCATTATTACCCTCATTTGCCCTGTTCTCCTCACAACAAGACATAGCTTATTCATATTCTTTCTGAAGTTCATCAATATAAACACTCCATCTTGTGCAAAGCTCTGTGCTATTTTGGAAGCTTTGATGCCAGAAGCTGCAATAAACACTGGAATTGCAACTACAGACACCCAAAAGTATACTCATACTTTGATCAGATTAACCCATTCACTGCAAGTGGGAAAAGAGCCCCTTTACCTTACTGTGGATACGAGGGACAAAAAGTAAAAAGATATTTTGCATATTTTTACTGTGGTATTGAATAAAGGACCCCTCCTTGATATGTAAAACTCATTTGATTGCACTTGGTTATACCACCAGTTTATGCAAGGCATCATGGGATGTGACATCAGCCAGTCAATGCAGCCAGATGTATGAGTATGCTTATAAGTTTATTTTGTTTATGTTACATTAGTATGGTATTGTTGTATTAGCACTTTTCAGTGTTTGTGTTTTCACATATTGATTCACATATCTATTTTGCATGATATTGATATAGGTAGTTGGTGGTAGGCAGGAAGTGACAAGGGAAGTACTTCTTCTTGGGTGTCAGGAGGAGTAGGAACATTGGCACAGTGGCTATTATGTTTCCCCTCCCAGCTCAAGGTTGCTGTCTTTCCTTTCTATCACATATACATTTGGGTTGCTAGAACTCAGTCCACAAACAGAAATTTTCTCTCCACATCTCCCACATAACACCTGATTCTCATTCCTAGAAGACAAGGCAGGAGCTGGGGGCTGGTAACCCTACACTCTTGTAATATCTCTTTCCAAAAACTGGAACAAAAGAAAGAGCCAAGCAAAGATTGCTTCCTAAAGGCTGAGGTTGGGATATCTGAAAGTGCAGTTGGGTTTCTAAAGAAAGGGGGTATCAGGCTTTTCATTGTATGCATCTTCTGAGATGAGGACAGACAGAATGCATGTACAGTGCACATATATAAAGTGAAGGGTAACAGAAGGTGAATGCTTGGATCGCAGAGGTATAAACCTGTTGACTATACCTGGTAAGATGTATGTGACAGTGATGATTGAGATGATGATGGCAGGCACAAGGCATCATACCGTGGAGGAATAATGTGGCTTCAGGAGAGGTATAGGATATGTGTACCAAGTGTTTGCTTAGAATAATTAGTTTGAGAAATACTTGAAGAAAGAGAGATTTATATGTAGCATTTATGAGCTCATAAATATCATGTTTTTAAGTCTAAACCATCACCTGCCTTTCATTACCTCCTCCACCATCCCCTGGAAGGTGGGTTCATCCTTTTGAAGATCATGGAGACCTTGCTGATGATTGTGCATCGGAGGGGAGGTTGGTGTTATTTCACTGAGAGTAAGGAAGGGGTAACAACTAAGCAAGAGATAATAGTATTTTTGAATGGACAGTTTCATGCTGCTTTCCATCAAGAGAAGATATTAATGAGCTAGAGAGAATTCAGAAACATTTCACAAGTATAATTGAAAGACTGAAGCATTTATATATCACAAGAGGTTAAAAAAACTTGAACTCTACAGTTTAGAAAGAAGAGAAAGATGTAAAATTTTCTTTGCATGGCAACATATTGAGGGTATGAAAAAAAAAAACTTGTTTTAAAAGCATCCCAGCTTAGAGGGAACATAGTATTTAAGTCTGCAGTAATAACTTGAAACACACCAAGAGGATATCAAAGAAAAATCTAGTGGAGTCCATCAAGAAAAATGGAAAGGTTATTCAGTGTACCATCAAGTGAAATAAGAAATCTCTATGGGAGAAGCCTTTATAAGAGGCTAAAACTGTTGCTGTCAAGCCCAAAATTGATAAACATATGTGAATGGCACACGAAAAAAGACAGTATTTCTCATAATGCAAGATATGTGGTGAACACTGTACACTAGCCCTGCCTAATGGTAAAATTTTGTAGGTCTTAAGTTCTTTTAGAAATGTTTTTATAGCTACCTTTTTTTAGTGCATTCACATGAATGTAGCAATAATTGTCATAGGGTTATCTACCATGTTAACTGAATTAGATGGCTTAGAGTGGTAGGGTGGGTGAAAAGTAATACTTTGAGGTGGTTTGGGCATGTGGAAAGAATGCAAGACAGGGAGTTCACAAGGAGAGTGTATGATAGTATGATTAAGGGCTTGATATGATAGGAAGACCACCAATGACATGGGGAAGTAGAGTGGAAGAGTACTGGAGGGAGAGAAATGATGGAAGAATGCATGAAATGGTGTATGCAAGGGAGGAATGTAAGGACAGGGTTAAGTGGAGTCACTTTTGCCATGGCCATCCCCTTGTTGGGAGTTCCTGGAGGAAATGGATGTCAGAGATACAGTTTAGACAGATAGATAGAGTAGATAGACAGATAGAGTAGTGATAGTTCTGAATCAAAGACATGCATTTTGCAAGATGAAAGCCAGTTTTTTTGGTGGTTTTATTCTGTAGTCATAATTCCTGTTTTCACTTTAGGTCTCAATACAGCTGCTGAGGATGGTTTAATGATGCCTACTGAACCTGAATCATTAGTTCAGGTGGTTAGTGGGATGCAGGAAAATAAATCTGGTGACGGAGAAGAACCACCTGTAATATCAGACACACTTGTTGGGGAAAACAACAACATTGACCCAGCTATACTTAAAGCTATGGCTCCTGATCATGGTAAGATGATTTTAAAAGTATTACCCATCACTTCCTAAGCTATGGCTCCCTCTAACTATACAATGTAGAGATAAGTAACTCAGCTCTTCTTAAAGCTCTAGTTTTCTTTGTTAATAGTAAAATGATTTGGAATGTGTTGACTCAGCAGTTATTAATGTTATAGCACTCTATATTAATTTAGTGTTATGATGCTAATAATTTGTTCTAGCTATACTTCAAACTAGGGCTGTCTTTGGTGTTGTCATATGTTATGAAGAGGATTGTCTTACACTTTCAAAATGGATTGATTAGTCCTACAAAGATATGACTGAAATTCCAATATCTTAGATGACTCTCCATCCTGACATCATGCCATCTCACATATCAACAGTATTATTAACCAAGCCAACAAAAGTCACTTATCATACAAACATAGAAAGTACTATAACCCAAACTTTAGCCCACAAATTGCAAAACTAAAAAAACAAAGAAATTTGCTCAAACAAAGCCACTAACCATTAATATAGTCCAAGGAAAAAATACAGATCCAAAGCATCACCACCACCAACCTAATCCCTGAAAACAAACAATAATCTAGTGCATTTCTTACCCAAGCAAATAGCATCCCTTCCTCCAAATAACACTCAGTCATCCATATGAAATACTACTAAAAGATTACTCACAAACCAACACACCCCTAGACACAATGGTCATGAAAGACTTACACAAAATTTATGTATTCCACTGGACTACACAGAGTTTTCATAAGCACTGTTTATCATACATAGGAAATAACCATCCATATTAGACAGAGTAAAATAATTTCAGATGAAATCTATTTACCATTTCAGATCAGCTACAAGGAGGAAATGGACAGTTAGTTCCACCAAACCTGGAACCTCCAGACTCAGGTGTTGGTTCTCTGGATTCTCCCAAGCCTTCTCCAAAAGGACGTGAGAACTTGCCCATGGCTGCAACTCCTAAACCTGGTCCACAGCCACTTAGAGCAATGGAGCAGTTTAGCGAGGGGGCTTTACCTACTTCACCTCCACTCACACAACCACCCACACATGACGAAGAGTAAGGTTGCACCTTGTATTTTAATTTTAGTAACTTCAACCTGGTGATTCCAGTAAGGTGATATCTCCGTAATATTGCATAAACTTTCCTCACATCCCAGTTACAACCATCATACTCTCTTGTGAGTGTTCTGATTTAATCAAGTACATTGGTAAGAATCATTGCTAATGCTTTCTCATACACCAAAATACAGGCTTTTTGGTGCAATATTATGATAATATGTTAGGTGATTATCTTATGACAGAATCCTTACAGCCTTTTATTCTTATATAATGTAGCAACCTTCTTTATGAACTAGTCCTTTACTTCCCCTTTATCCATACAGTTCTTAAATCCACCAAAGGCTGACATCAGCTAGATAGGCAAACATGAAAAAATACCAGTCATGCTTAATGCACACTAAAAATGTAACTACGTTGTGTCCTGAAGGGCAGTATGATAATGATACTGTATGTATGTAGGGAAATATTTATTCATTTATTAATTATACTTGACCGCTGTTTCCCGCATCAGCGAGGTAGCGATGTAGGGAAATAGTTGATATTATTTTGCATGAAAATATAGACCTTCTGAGCTGTGTTTGTGAATTTGGGCATGGGAGGCTCTTATATGCAGATTATTTATTGGTAGCATAACAAAATATTCCTTTACAAAGTGCACTTTGCTCTTCTCTTAGAAAGTTTGCCATTGACTGAAGGAAAGCAGCATTTAGGGAAGTACTCAGTTGAAATGAAAGTTTATTTGCACCCACCTATAACAGTTTTTGGATATCAACCTTGGACATATTATAGTAACGTGATTAGGACGGTACTGTCTCTCAAGTGAATTCTGTAAGAGAGGAATAATCATTTATGAGAAGAGCAAAGTCATTAACTAAGATGTCAAAGAGAAGCTTAAGATTAATCAGGATACTCTGCAATTGTTCAGATAGGAGTTATATGAACAGTTTTAAGCTGATACACAAAGAACATTAAAAAAGAATTTTCTAAGTTGACCAAGGTCTAAGCTTAGTGAGTGAGAATTTGAAGATTTATGAAGATGAATTTCTGATAATAGCATTTTCAATTGTTTGCAGAGAACGTCCTTCAGGAGAAAAGCACGTGCGACCTCGAACTGGAAGGCGCTCAGCTCGGCCCCCTAGTGCACGCCCAGCACCTCCAAGGGTTCGGGAGAGACGAGAGATTCCCAAGGAAGAACTGCAGCGGCCTGCTACCAGTAAACCTGTGGCTAACGTAATCTTATCTTCCACTGTAGCTGATAATGATGATGATGATAATTTCATGGTTGAGGAGTCTAAACCAACTGTGACTATGGAAGATGAGTCTGTAAGTTTCTATAGATATTATTCTTTTTAACCAAACTATTTACAGCATACGATCATTCACAAGAAAAATATAACTACCTGCACACACGATTGGACCACATATCAAAAATAATCACTTGTACTTGTAAATTTTATGCATACACATGTCATAAAAGAATCTACAAATACAAATAACTAATCTGGCACACTTAGTAAACTGGCTTTGATACATTATATTGAAGCTTGAGATACTTTGGTAAGTGCATATTTGCTTGCTTTACCTTCCCTCTACACAACTGTTTCATCATTTTGTCACATATTTATACTGTCCAGCTACTTACTTTGTCCTGTCTCATTCATGTGCACTCTCTTATCAATTCTTCATGTGTTCATTTTGTTTAAACACTCATAACCCTGAAGAACACTATCTGTACTTCTTTTGTCCTCTGAATTTCCTCATGGTTATCTATTCTCTTTGTCTCTCATCCTCCTCAGAGAAACCCATTTTGATAGGCATTGTGGTTTTTAAGCTTCAGTTGTCAATTTTATTCCAGTGCACACTGGTTTTGTTAAACAAGATGAACTTCTTAACCTTTTTTGTGATGACATGCCAAAATAACTTATGTAGTACTGTAAGGCAGTGTGAAACTTATGTTGCTGGCAGTGGAAAAGAAAAGGATTTTCCGCTAGTGGGTCAAATACTATCTCAGCAGAAGGGAATAGAGGACACTTGTCCAAGTTACCTTCTCACATGAGTTAAAGTAACAGGTAGTGTCCCAGAGGTCTTAATCTTAGGGATGCTGGTAATCCTGATATGTTTACATGACTTGCCAGAAGGATTTGAAAAGTATCTGAATTTGTTTGTAGATGATGCTAAACTTATGAAAGAAATTAAGAGTATGCAGGATTGTTATTGCCTATAAAGAGACCTAGACAGGCTCCAGCTTTACACAGATATATAGTTAATGAATTTCAGCATTACCAAATGCAAACTGATGAAGATAGGCATAATAAAATGGGGCCAGATTATGACTATTGTCTCACATTAAGCAAATTACAGGAATCTGTTGAATGAGATGGATTTAGAGGCTATCAGAGCATTCAACGTGTTGTCAAAACACCACATTAAGTGTTGTAAAGGGAGTAAACAATATTCTGGGCACCGTCAAAATTTCCAGTAGATAGAAAGATAGAATTAGAAAAATATATATCTACAGCATGTATTAGATGCCATTGGGAGTGTGCATTACCAGTTTGTTCACTTCACTTGCGGACTTTTAGATTTGGTGAAATCCAGCAGTGCACACAAAAAGCAACATGGAGAAGATTGCAGTTGTAGACTTCATTTTGAAAGAGGTGAAGGGAAAATGTTATTTCTCTCATGTTCCTAATTCATGTTACTTGTGTCATTAATGAGTAGTTCTTTCAAGGAGGGATAAACCAGTCAACCAAGGGATGCAGTAAGTCCCAAGGAAACGAAAAATCAGAAAAGGTATAACGAAATTACTTTTATCGCACTACAATTAAGGGATGGATGAGGGGAACAATCAAAGTGAAGAGACAAAGAATGTAGAAAAGAGAATGATAGAAAATAGAAGATGAGATGCATTCTAAGGAGTGCAAATGTTATTCTCTGTATAGGAATGGTAATGACAGATTAATTAGTTATGTGTGCTGGAGTGTGATTTTTGTAAACATTATGGTAGAGGAATGAATGAAAGAAATATGGTTAGAAGTTGCTGCTTTGTAACATGTACTTTTATGTCATTTCAGTTGCCTATAGATGCTGTGGCAGCTAGTGGAGCAGCAGCAGCAGCCATTGCTGCAGGAGAAGATGGTGAGGGAGCAGGCCTTCTAGTTGCTCAGATATTAGAAACCAAAAAAGAGCTTGAGGATGGGCGTCGAAATGCGTTTTCACCTGAGACACCAGGTCATAGACGAGTTCCAATTGTGAGTACAGTACTTCTAAAGGAAGACTGAGTTGGTGTCTGAGATTTAGTTCTTTTAGTCAGCTTCCAGAAATTTTTTCCTCTCTGCACAACAAACATGGAAGACTTACTACAAATGAAATTCAAAAGGGCCTTAAGGATAATAGGAGAAAGCAGCATACTGGCACCGAAAATTATTTAATACATTGCCTAGACCATTAGAAATACTGTGATTGTTCAGTGTGGAAATATGGAAAGGGTCTAGAATGGATACATTAACTACATCATGTGCTAGTCCAACCAGGATTTTGTGATTAAGTAGAAATACAGGCTGCAGCCCAATAGCCACACTGAATGAATGTGCAACTTGACAGCTGTAGGAGTAGAACACCTTCTAGAGCAATTGTAAGTTTTAAGATTACAATTGTTTTTAAAAAAACAGGAAGTAGGAGTAGAGGAAGACCAAAGAGAATGGAAAGAAAGACGAAGGGAATATTTATGCTGGAGAGGTTTTTATTGATGAGCGTGCAAATATGCTGGTACTTTGATTCTTGTCACATATTCTACAAAGAATAGATTGCTCCATTGTGAGAAAAAACTTATCAGTCAGAGATGTCAATAAACAGAGAAAATTAATTAATGTGGAGCAGTTATAGCAGGGTATGATTTTAAGATTTCCTAGCATGCCAACACTGAATGTCTACCACTTTAAAATGCCTTTGCCTAACTAGTCACTTAATCTTTCCTTAAACAGGAGCAGTCCCTTTTGAGCGATACCAACCGTAAGAAAGAACGAGAACTGATCCAAAAAGATGTACAGAAACTCAGTGGTTCCATTCAGTCCATTACTAGATCTGTCAATCCATTAGGTAAGTTTTAGCAATAACTGATATTAGTATAAGCAAAACGCTGTAAGATTTAATTCAAGAGGGATAAAATGTATTCATTTAGCAAAACAATATTTTCAAAAGTTTTATTGGTATAGTGACAGACATAATACTTGCAAGGTTAGTTGTCATAAAGGTAATACATGGTATATATGCCAATGTATACCTTTGCGCATTGGCAGTATCATAACCAGTGACATTAGGAGGTGCTGCTACCAGGGAGCTCAACAATTGGTAAAAGTTACAGTGCAGTGCCTCGAGGGGATACTCTAGTTTTCTAAAGTATCCAAGTACCACCCTGCCTTCTTTTGGAGAACTCATTAGTACATCCTGAGGGACAGAACCGAAGATGGAGACATTACCCAACTCCATAAAGGCAATAGTTTTTAAAACAGGCAAACACTTAACAGTATACTGAAATTTTAGTCTTTTGGACATGCTCCCCTTGGGAAACACTGCACTGGAGTTGCCCTCTGCCAGTGGCTTGTTAATGGTGAGGCACTAAAGGTTAAGAAGCAGCACTGGGGTCCACCAGTTATATCAAGGAGTAAAAGTGACAAGCGATTAAGGGTGATGAGTCTGAATGTTAACTGGATGACAGTAAAACAGTAAAAGATTGAAAGTGCTGAATGAAAGTCATAATACTGAATGTTTCATTATTAAAATTTTCATAGAGATATCAAGTATATTCTTTCTTACAGCCAAAATGCTTGATTATCTTCAAGAAGACCTAGACTCCATGCAGAAGGAACTGGAGATGTGGCGAAATGAGAACAAACAACTGACACAAACTCTGAGGCGTGAACAGAGGTACTATCCTAAGTATATTTTACAAGCCAGATATTACTTCACTAATGTATGTATTAAAATGAGTCTGATATGTGTGTCCAAATTTTATAAGCGTTAGTTGTATTTGCTAAGTAGAATGTTGAATGCAAGATTTTCTTCACGTAACTTCCATATCAAGACAAATCAAATGGAGCCTGTAAAGAAAGTTATATATTCATATTCAAGACAAATCAAATGGAGCCTGTAAAGAAAGTTATATATTCCTAGCAAAATTACTGCTACATCTTAAAAAATCATTTGCTTGGAGCCAGGACATTATGAACCCAGAAATGTTGTAACATAAATTGAGACATTATCCCCATACTGATATCTTACATAGTACATTACCCAAATACCATATGATAATTACAGCATTATTTTTGAGGCAGTTTTTCAGGCTTCCCTCAGTATATCTTTTGGTTACACTTTTTGCAAGCATTAACTGCGACTGTTTCATAATGCGTCATGAGTTATCATCTATTACTAAGGTACCATATTATAAAAGATTTACTTAAGGGTGATGGCATTTGAGGAGTCTAGCTTAAATAAGTGCTTTTCACTGGCTTGTAGTCAATATTTATACCAGTTCTTCAATCATTTCACTTTTTTGTAAATTCCATTGTATTTATTGCTCAGCAAAACTTAACATATTTAACAAGGGTTTCAATTTTTTTTAATATATATTGCATTGTTTATTAAGAATGATGTAAGGAATATTTAAAAGAAGATATTCATATTGCGCCCCCCAAAAAAAACTCATTTTCTACTTTTGCAGTTCAACTGAGCAAGCACTAGAACCTTTGCGGTCTCAACTTCTTGAACTAGAGACAGCAGTTCAAGAACAGCGAGATAAGTTGTCTACCATTAAATCAAACATCCTGAGGAATAGTGAAAAAATTTCACGATTAATGGCAGGCATAAATTTGAATATCTGAGGCAGCAGATGTATGTGATGAAGTCATTTCATATTGTTATGCACACACTGGTTTATCTTAATGTATAGAATCTCATAAATATGATTATTATTTTTTTATAGATATGTATCCTTAGAGAGAAGAATGCTTTTTGTTGATTGCTAGAGGACTATTTATTCATAATGTATATATGTAGTAAAGAATGTAATGTATGTAATAAGCACAAACTATATATGTTAACCAGATTTTTATGATGAATATGATAAGTGACACAGCAGGTGTCTATTTAAAGATGAATTCATTCTTTTGTTAACATGCTATGTAATTTTTTCTTACAGGTTTATGTTGATGGCCCTTTAGATACAAGATCTTTGACGTGATTATTTCATTAGATTGATGCAAATTCAAACCATGTCCATTATAAGGTTTACCAAACCTATTAAGCAACTATTTTAGTGCTTCGAAAACGTTATCACAGAATGAAGTTTTCTATTGTGATACAGAGTAGTTCAAAGTATACAGACTTTGTTGCTGTAATATTTATTCTTTAAGTGTTTCATGTATATTCTTAGTTTTTTCAACTACTTCTGGTGTTTTATATGAATTTAAAGAGTTAGAAGGTTTCATAACAACTAATTGTGTTACATTTATAGGGTAAAATCTATTAGTAGTTAGTTAGTCATAAGGGTA
The DNA here is from genome assembly GCA_038088735.1 of Panulirus argus. Classification (NCBI taxonomy): domain Eukaryota; kingdom Metazoa; phylum Arthropoda; class Malacostraca; order Decapoda; family Palinuridae; genus Panulirus; species Panulirus argus. The sequence continues at coordinate 30,196 of JAYMFT010108105.1, read as the reverse complement.
CAAACATGTCCAGTCCTTTAATGCCTCTCCTGTAGACCTTAAGGAGGAGAAGGCAAACATTGGGATGCCACTCATGATTTTATGTTGTATGTCACCTTTTATAACTCTTTTCCAAAGAATACTTTTCCCATTTCTAGATATGTTACTTAGTTACTTAATCATTTTTTGAGTCACAATCTTTTATATTTCATCGCCTACATAGAGAATGTACAAAGTAGATAATTACTTTTAAGTACATTTCCAGGTATTTTTTTATTTCGAGCAACCACATGAAATTCATAATTAAAACTTGGACATGTAACTCATCAGGGACCATATGGGAACATTTCACTCATGAATATTGCTCTCATGATTGTTAGTGTGAATTTTTAATTGCAAGAATGACTCCAAAGGGGTTAATGCAAAAGGATGTTTTGAAAAGTAGTTTAATAGATTGTCTTAATTCATATCATTTCATAGTCACTCTTCTGTGTTCTATGCAGATGGTTAGAAATACTGTACTCTGGCATCTTATAAGTAACAATTTTTATGAGGCAACTGTATACAAATATCAAATTTTATTTCCATACAAGTCAATGAAGTATGGTACATCACTTAATGTTGTATTAAACTCCACTAAATCCTTTAAACATGGCTATATTCCCACATCTCCATCTTTTATTGTTTTCCCCTACTTCCACCCACCTCTCTCTAGTCATTATTTTATACTTCTGCATTTGCTCATTATGTATGTTTGCTCAGAAAATCATTTTTTCACTCATTCTGTTTTCTCACCAATGGAAAGAGCCATATGAGCATGTGAGAGAGCATTTGCATTGGATTACTGGTATGCAGAGGGCTTTTCTCAGTGCCAACAGTTCAACATCCACGGAATAATTTACACTATAATTAGTGCCCCAAAGACTATCACTGTTTAACTGCTAAATAATGTGAGGCATACAAGGATGCATACCTGGTCCATACCTTCCCTCTTGTGCTATGTAGGTAATTATCTCTAGTCACTGTCAAAACAGTGACCATGTGGTAATCATCATATGAGGGTTAATGAAAACTTACCAGAAGATGTAATGATAAGCTCTTGAGACAGTAGTGGAGTAGAAAGAAGCGGAGTGACTTTTACTGGAGGAGAAAGGGAAGGATAGTAGGCTTGTCAGTGTCACTCCCTGCATTATCTAATTCAGCAACTGTTGCCACATCACCGCTAATTAATAGTTTGAGTGAAACTTCCCAAAAAATGTGGTATGGCCTTAAGAGAGTCGTGGAGCAAGATGAAGAAGATGAGGGTCACTGAGAGGGAGAGGGAGGATTTACTAGAGTTGTCTGTCATCCCCCACTAATGCCAACTCATGGGTAGTACAGACTTTAGATAACTCATTTACAGAACTCGGATTTTCTGAATGAGACACTAACACGGCTTAAGCTTAAAATATCTCTCTGCATTCCCTTTCAGGAATAGCATCAAGCAGTTTTTGGCAGTCTTGAACCCTTAAAGCTGTCCTTTCTTCCTGTATTCTTTTCCAAAATAAGCTAATCTATACCCACTTGCTGAGGTGTGTAACTTTCTTCATGACTTGACTTGTCGTTGAAGGGAAAATGGATAGATTTCTTCAGTCTTGGCGTTGATTGGAGGGTTGGGCATGGGGGATGGAAGAGATTGGGAGGGTTTTGGAGGGAGTGGGGATGGGGGGTTGTCTGAGGAGAAGAATAGTAGGAAATGGGAAGTATAGGAAAAGTATAAATGACTCTGGGATCATCCAGAGACCTACATTGTTTTCTTCATATATAGCCAAGGGTTTTGTTCCATCATCGAACACCCTAATCACCTCTATTTTCACCTCAGCAGTGATAGCCTCACATCCTGTACTACCTCAAGTATTTTTCACATGCCTTGTAGACACACTGAAATGGCTGCAGATACTTTAGAGGTAGTAAATACTGAAATTAGGTAGCAGGTACCATACAAAATCTATGGCATGTCATGCAATCTCTTGTTTGTGGGTGGACTGCCATTGGATGGAATACAAATAAATTCGGCCAGTTGGTGCGTACAAAGCAAATGGTATTTTTCATTGATGACAAAATATGCATAAGAACAAAAATACCTTAGTACATCCAGACATATATATAAGAAAACATAAAGGTAAAGAAAATTCTTCTCAAATCTCTCTCATGTAAAATCCATAATTGCCTTTCCATTTGAGATGTGCCCTAGTTCTCAAGTGTCTCATGCATGTAATGTCTCAAGTCAAAACACAGAAGACAGGATGTCCATTGTTTAAGGAAAATTGCACCTTAACAAGTCAGAGTAAAGAAATGACTCAGCTTCATATCAAGTATTTTGATTTAATGTTTATTATCAAAAATTCCTCAAATATACCAAGAGCACAGAACATTTCTCAGTACCAAACTGAAACATTAAATGTAAAAAAATTAGTGCTATGAAGTCACAGATATCTATGAAATGCACTTTAAGGTACAGTTCTATCAGCTTTATGTCTTTCTCAGAAGATTGTTTGAAAAAATAGAGGTTTGCTATAAATTCTTGTAAGAAAATAAGATCATTTGTAAATTTTTTCCCATTTATTTTACCACTCTACCCTAGGAGACCCTTTCATCTTCTATGGGGCTCCCACAGCACCCTAAAACTGGCCACATCCATGGGCAAAACCACAGATTGTACAGTGTAGTTATGTGTACGTGTCTGTATAGGGAGAATGTGAGGTAAGTGAACAGCACATGTTCTGTATTTTCAGTATGGTAGTTGCAGCTTGGGCACAAATGGTCTTGAGATGTTATTTTGTAGGGATAGGCAATGTCCAGAGCATGTACATGAAAGTGTATCTCACATTTGTCAGGGTGTATGGTTTCAGATAGGTGTATGTCTGCTGGGATAGTGTTTGGCACTGATTTAGAAGGATGTTTGTTTAGTGCTTAGTTACATGTAAGTAGGTAAGTACTCTTTCTTTCCCTCAGCATCTAGACAAGAGTTTTTAACTTCTCCCTTTATGCTTAAGAATGAGAAAACCTTGAGTCATCTCTTCCCTGACCAATCAGGCCATCCCATATCTTTAACTATTAAAGTTACTGTTTCGATATTCTTAAACTATGTGATGAAGAATAAAGCTGGTCTGTTTAATTTCTTACATTTTTTTGTTTAATTTACCCAATCCAGCATGAATCATACCAACTTTTCTTAAAAAGTTACAGATCTTCTGATGATCATTATGAAAATATTCAAAACCATTAATCACATAATCTTCAAGACAGTTGTTCACATATCAAATGAATTTGTTCATATTCTCCAGTTTAAGGTGCATAATTTTGCCTCTGCTCCCATGGACCATTTACTGTGCCATATTTCATACAAATTTCTGATGCACTGAGACCACTCATCAAATAGTAAAAGTGCTAAGTTTCTTCAAAAACTTCCTCACTATTTCCTAAAAACACAGTTTCTAGTCATCCTATTCTATAATGAGTTGACTGTTTTCCTCAATTTTTATCATGTTTATTTACACAGTAACATCCTCTTCAGATCTCTGCTTTGCAGAAATCATATGGTAATAGCTCCAGTTGGATTAAAATCACCTGGGATTAGTATAACTCTACCATCCTGGTATGGGCAGATGCTACAAAAGCCAGTCTTTCTCTAAATACTTTAAATGCCACACTTAACATGAAAATGAAACATAAAATCTAATGGACTTAGCAAAAGTTATGAATGATAAACATTTGCAATGACCATTCTAAGGAACTAACCTAAAAAGCTTCTAACAACATTATTGAGAACTGTAGAAGCAGAAAGATGATTTTCAAGCTTAATGACAAAATTTTTTGTAATGCTTACAATAGGCTGACAGCATTGATTTCCCACTGAAAGTGATTACAGAAATAAAAGAATTTATTGAAAAATTATAAGTAATTTTCTTACTTCAAAGAACCGCCACATGGATTACATATCCAAGTAATTTGTTATGTTTAAATGATTTACAATTTACCTTTACATATTTAATCAGTTGTAATATTCTGGTAATTTTATGAGCTGTGCATATGTACATGACATATCTCCACTACAAATTACAGTATAATATTCAACATCTTCCCTCAAATGCAGATCATTTGTCTTTTTATGTCTTTGTATTTCACAGGTTCCCCCTCTTAAATCTGCAATGGTTATCCTCTCTTTCCTCACCGAGTGTGTGATACCCCTTAATCTTGAAGTTATAACCATCATGTATGATTCCTTACAAAAGTATTACATGAATATTCTTATTTATATTCATACTAAACTAAAATCGCGTACATTGCGAGCTGGAACTTGCACAGGACATGTCTTTAAGTGAGCCAACGCGTTTGCGCTAACCTGCATATGTTCACGTACCTCAGGACTTTTAATTTCTCATATGTACCTCATTGATTTTCTTATATTCTAAAAAGAATGAATAGAATGTGAACTGCATATTTAAGTATTGGGTGTTCGTAAATGCTGCAATGAAGCAGGACTACCATTCATATCATTTAGCAAGATAGCGTAAATCTGTATTTTATTTTACAAAGGGCTGGTATTTGCACATCATCGTGTATATATATTTTCTACAAGAAAATTTTGTATGATTGAATATATCAGTAAATTATAATGATATTTGTATGATGGGGCTTGAATAACGTAGCAAAAGAACCAAATTTAGCGGATAAATCTGGTCTTAAGCAACGCTGGTGATGGCATCAACAAGTTGTATCACAACAACATCTTAAGAGATATCCCTCCAATGCCTTCCAGTTAACCCAAAATCCATAGTTTACCCGCAAAACCATTTACTCGAATGTCAATTTCACCCCAGCAGCAACAGTGAGAAGACAATCATGGAGGTTACACAGGAGAGTAAGTGAAATTTTAACTTTAACGTTATTGTGAGGGAAGGTAGAGTTTGATTAGGATTACCTGCAGGAAACGCTATTGATCAAAGATGTAATTACTGTTACTCCCCAAAGGCTGAAAAGATATGCAGAAATACGACTGAAAATACCACTCAGCAAGAAAAAATGAGCGTAGGTACTGAGCTAATGGGAGTAATGTCGTGTTTGAGCAGTAAAGCTAATCGGCTATCTGAAGTTTAACTTAATTTAGGCTGGGGATTTACCAGGTTGCCTCAGCGTCAGTAGTTGCTTTGAATATTGAGTAATACTCTTTCCTGCAATGCTAGCGTAGTATTTATAGAATACAGATACAGTTGCAGAGCATGACTTTTGAATATTATATTTTGTTGAACAATATTAAGTAGTGTGATTGTAGTATGCAAGGAAAATTGTGGAGTTTCAGTAAATTGAGAGTGTGAAGAATCTAGAGAATACATGAAAATCCAAACCCCATAACGATCAGTGTTTTTTTTAATGTTTTAATGTTTTAGTTGATAGATATATATATACTCGTGAAAATACAGCACCAACATGGCACCAGACTCTAATAGATACATATGATCTCCAACAACTGATGAATGCAATGGTCATGTATTTCTGTTATGTTTTGGCCATTTGATGAAGTTTTTATAGGTTCTTTTAGTATTTCATGAATGTATAACTCGCCTTTACATTGATTAATCCCACATTTTTCCTAATATGCATAACTCTCATTGCCATAATCAATATTATTCAATATAATATGATGATCCAGATCATGACGTACAGCTGTTATTATAGTCGCTAAACACTACACTAGCATTGCAGAACACAGTCAGTCAGTAAATGATAGCAGCAATGCTGAACTAATCTAGATGCTTATTACAAAGTGTTCAGGGAACACAGTAACAGTTATGGAGCATAATTTTAAGCACTATATCGAATGTTATTGAATAAAATCATGTTTGTATATAAATGGTGTCCTTGAACTCGGAAAATGCCCAAGCTCAAAAGAATTGCAGTAGGGCGATGAAATGTGCTTGTAATACTGGAGAGACCCAGTCTGCTAATGAAATTCATGCTTATGTTAGTATTTTACTGCTTCTCTTTATATATTTTTGACTTTTATGATCACCATCCTAATGATGCAGTGACATGTCTTCTCCTGAAAAACTGCTTTTTTTTTAAGTAAGGTGAAAAGCCATTTCTCTCTTATAAAATGAAAGAACATCACATAAGAAAAATAAAGCAACCAAGGAACAACTGATATACATCTCAACCTACCCAAGGAGAAATGATAAACTGCTGGTGTGGATGTGTATTACTGAAATAGTGGTAAGTGCTATGTTGGCGTTGACACATCTTGCCTGGCGGCATGACATTTTTACAGATAAATTTCACTGACTCTACTGCAGTCCTCTTGGATTTTTGTGATTTTGAGTAGGATATGGTAGCGTTCGTTGCTTAGAGAGATCTTTTATGAGGGAAAAATGTAGGGCAAATTGAATTAAAAGTAGTTAATACATTTGTATAAGCTGAACAGAATATATGAAATCCTCATGATTGAGTGCCATCAAAATGCCACTGAATTTCATTAAACAGATGATTAATTTCTTCGATAAATTTGGCTACTAGCCATTAAATTTCTGTAATCGTCACCTGGTGATCCATGAATCTGCTAATGTCGTCAATTGACGATTTGATAATTCCTACCTACATTTGAATTTCCAGCTTATGTTTGATTTGACTACTTGCCCATAGGTGTCAATAATTTCTCCAGCCTTACCTGGAACAAACCCCTCATTACAAGGTCAGCTATATACAGCATATCATAAAAGCCTAAAAGGAGTAGCAGTATTACACAAACTCCCACACTCTCTCCCCAAATATGACAATACCTAGCAAAGATTTAATTTTAGAGTAAAAGAAAAATTACTGCAGTAGTATTGCTTATTATTTGGTGATAATTTGTACTCAGTGTTGTAACACAGGATGGCAAATGGGATGTGAGGTGTTTAGTGTTGACTTGTGTCATCTTTTACAGATTTTGAAGAAGTACTACCAAATGTAGCTGATCTTATTGAGAAGGCAGACTTTGTTGCAGTTGATGCAGAATTTACAGGCTTATCTTATGGTGATACCACAAGATATTGTGAGCTGGACACTGTAGAAGAAAGGTTAGAAAATTGATAACTTATAGTCTTTGTTTTCCAGTAATTTTTTTTATATAACACTGGATATTTTGCAGAAAATCTTTGACATTTTTCTGCTGTTACATTTTAGTCAATTTTTTTAGCTGTTTGAAATTTGGCTTAGTACCATTGTTCTGTACTTGCACTGCCAGCACATTTCATGCAGCACTCTTGGGAGTACCATGTTGGTTGTGAAAAATGCCATGTCACTTGTCTTCATTAACCTAGACTTCGTTTACTATTCAGTTTCCACAGAACTTTTTTATTTTTCAGTAGACTTATTTCAAGAAATAGTCATTTTGATTATATAGAAAATATTTCTTTGCACCAGTAATTGAGAAAAAAATGGCAAAACGTTCTCTCCTGTAGGCTTTTGTTCACTTAAATTTTAGATGTAGATTTATGTTGTAGGTGCATACTTGGTACTTTTGTAAAATTAAGTGATTTTGCATTGTTACCTTTAGATAAGGATTTGTTAGATATCAGTAAGAGCTACTTAGGTAATAACATTGATGGGTTTATTCAGCTATGTACTATTCAGGAACTCTGAGAGATTAGTTTATCCTTAGTGAGTTTGTGAATGTTTAGGGGATAAAATCCAGGATTAGGGAGATGGCAAGGTCAAAGGAGGAAATGACAGTTTTGATGGAGAAAGAGCTGTGGTATCTTGTTTTAGAGTGTAAGGAAGTGAATTCAAGATAGACATGGGCTAGAAACAAATTATATTGTGAAGAACAGGTGATTATGCACATTGAAGAGAGAGGAGAAAGAAGAAAGGAGTGGTTTTAGGGGAAAAGCTTTGTAAATATTTTGACAGGTATGATGCAAAGAATAAAATTTTACAGCTAGGATATCTGTGTGCAAGAGTGGGTTTATGTGGCAATACTCGAGGGAGTTATTTGGGGGTGTGGGGTTTCGGGTGTAAAGAAAATGGGGAAGAGTTTGTTTCCTTCTGTACTTGAAAGAGGAATGGTGTTTGGTAGTGAGTGTAAGGATGAAAAAGTTAAATCTCTAATTAAAAAAAAGAAAGGAGATGTATGGGATGTATGTGAAGGAAATGAGTGCAAGTGATTGGGAGGTGTACAAGAGAAATGTACAAGAACTGAAAAAGATATCAAAATAGAGATGGGGTGATACTTGAATTGATGAACTGTATGGAGACTAAGGAAACATTTTGAAAGGAAGTGAATAGTTCAAGTAGAAGAAGAGAGTAACTGGGGGGCAACAATGACAAGAGACAAGTAGTATGAAGTAAAGAGAAGGTGAAAAGAGATGGACTATTTTGAAGAACTGTTGAGTTTTTAAGATGATACCTGACAGATATGGGGTGTTTGGGATAAGCTGATAAGTGGAGTGAGAGAGTCATGGTAGATGGGATGGTGATGAGAGAGGATAGAGTACAAGCCTTGCTTAAGATGAAGTGTAGCAAAGCATGAACTTTTGTTTTTTTAGTATCTATTGTTTGTTAAAAACTTTATAGACAACTCTTATACTGAAATTGCATTTTTGCTAATTTTTTCTAGATTGATATGTGTTGGTTTGAACCCTATTTTTTTTTTTCTCTCTCTCATCTTTTTAAGCTGCTGCTTAGAAATAAGATTTAGTAATTAATTCCTTGAATATTTGCTGTTATATTTATTTGCCTTTCAGATATGCCAAAGTCAGAGAAGCTGCAAAGTCTTTTGGAATGATTCAGTTTGGAATAACAACCTTTAGATATGTTAAAGAAAGAGCAGAGTAAGTATATTTACATTTTCTTCTTATTTTTTTGGAGACTGCATTTTTAATGCATGTAGAATATGATTTCTGTATTTTATTAGAAGTGCTTGATCAGTATTATTGTGTATTTTTAGCTGTTTAGTCTTTACTTTGCCAAGAGATGCTGCTTTGAAAATATATATTTATCCTTCAATCTGCCACTGGTTATCTTTCCAAGTTTAGTTTGTTTATTTCAGTTGTAAGTGTAATGTCGTTAGTCATTAAATATCCATCATCATTCATGATAAATATAACAGACTCTATATTTCATATCTACTAGCTGACAGTGTTATGTTATATGATATTTTTGTTTTTTTTCTTCAAATGTTTTTGTCTAGACCATAACTTTAACACTTTCAAAGGGTCTCCCTAAACATTGAAATCCACTGAATTCCACTAAATGAATTATTAAGTTCTAGTACATATAATAGTACCACAATAAATGTCATAGTGAGACTATGTATACATCTTTAGAAACAGTGGAGACATGTGGAACAGGTATTTATATATGAGGCATCAGTAGCTGGCAAGGTTTGTGTGAATGGCAGAAGTAGTTGCCACCTGGCAAGACTTGTCAACACCAGATTGTGTTGTGCTTACCGTTATCTTAGTAGTGTTGCCCCACCAGAAGTTAGTCATTTCTTCCTAGTTAAGATAAGATCTGTGTCACTTGTTTTGTGGTTGTTATACTTTTATTATATGATGTTCTTTCATTTCATGAGAGAATTTATTTCTCACTTGAAAAAATATCCATTTTCCATAAAGTCAAGGAAGTATGGGGTTGCATCATTGGGATGAAGATGAGGAAACAGAATTGTAAAAATACATACAGAAATGAAATTAACTGTAAATACATGTATAAATTCCATTAGTTAACTGGGTCTCCTACAGTACTGCAGGTATATTTTACCAGCCTTACAGCAGTCCTTTTGGATTTCATTGATTTTTGACGTATTTCAGAGTTTAATGATAACACTTTTTAATGGCATGCTGTTACATCTTGGGCTGAAGATTTTCACAAAGAAAACTTAGGTCACAGACAAAGAAACACTTTTTAATGGCATGCTGTTACATATTGGGCTGAAGATTTTTCACAAGGAAAACTTAGGTCACACACAAAGAAAACCTAGGTCACAATTTTGCTTTCTTAATTAGGTGCTGTACTTTTTACTCTTCATTTTTAAAGGGAAAACATTCATTTTGATATTCATGGAATATACTGTAGTAGGCTATACCCAGCACTTCCACCCTCTTCCATTCCTTTGCATTCAGAACCCAAGAAATGAAACTTTTTTATAATAAGCATTGTATTTAACTATATTGTTGAACTTTGAGTAGTTTAGATATTTCAAGTAAATTAGAATTAAAGTTTGTGAGCAGAAATACCAAGAGAGATTGAATGAAGATTGGCATAAGGTAAGAGTAAATACAAGGGGAGTGGAAGAGGAATGGAAGATATTTAGGGAGGTACTGCTTATATGTATATGAAGTGTGTTTCTTTTGCAAGGTGGAATATTGGAAAAGATAGTGAATCACAGAATGTTATAGTGAACACTGGCATTCTGATAATTTGTATGATATCTGAAAAACTTATGCTTACATTCTTATGACACTTATCATCCACTTTGAAAAATCACCAAATATCTGTTTTTTTGGCACTTTGTGTGTCAGGTGGTTTGAACGGTGTGCCAGACTTTTCGTGAATAAGCTCCTGTCAGAATTAAGAATAACCAGAAATAGTCGAGAGAATCAAAAAGGTTTACAAATATTTGTTGTGGCACACCATATATTTACCATTTTAATTTTGACTGATGACTATACTGATAGTGAGTAATTTAGATAATTTTCATTTGGTATGGTAGGGGAACAGATTTCATCAAAAAATATTTAAAAATAGATATTACATGGCCAGAAATGGTGTAATGAAAAAAAAGTTGATGAATATTTTTCATGGTGCTCTTCAAACTCTTTTTGTAATTGTGAAATTGGTTTTAGATTTAGTGTATGGTGTATATGATATTGTGAAATGATTATATACAAATAATTATATGTGGAAAAGAGATGAACAATACAAAATATCACAAATTAAGATCATGTGTAAACATTTATTGGTCAGTCACTACTACCAAGCAACTGAACCTTAGTTTCTTCCTGCAAATAAGGGCTGGTCCCCAACAGGACCCCCCCCCCCAGGAAAAAAAGTGTTAAATTGCTAGTGAAAGAGAAAAGAAATGTGTACCTTGTACTTGTTGAGTTACACTATTTCTTTTGCCTCCCAAATAATTACATATTCGAGGCTCATTGGGTTTGTCCTCAGCCAGAAGTCCAGTCATCTTTTGAATGCTTCTCTAGTTGTTATATGCATGTTTCAAATTTTTTCTGCTATAGCTTGAAACAGTGCAGAATTCCTATCCCTTCATATCTGCTTCATTTTATGTTGTTTGATTTGCATCTTAACTTCTCAATAAACTACAAACTTGGACATGATATCTCAGTAAGTCAGTGGAACCTGGTCAAGTCTGATGTCTTCAAAGACCAGTTTCTGCCCATCTCTGCCTCTAAAACTGCTCACAACTTTTCTTTCTTTGATGGATCTGTAATTCCGATACTGAACACCACTTTATTATTTTTTCCATACTTGTTTGCCATTTTCCATGTAGCATGGTGGTGCCAAGAATGGATGAAGGAGAGCCTTCTTTGTCTTGATGTTAGCTCTCAAATATGTTGATTAAATATGGTGTTACAGTTCTGTATTTGGCATCAGTTTGGATCCTCCCATGTGTATTGTTATTATATATGCCCTTTTGTGCACAACTATAGTGCCAGGTTGGTCAGTGCTCTACTTCTTTCATTTTTTTCTATCATAAGAATTTGGCTGTAATACCATGTGGTCCCTGTGCTGAGTTCCTATTGTGGCGATTGATTGCCTCAAATATGTCTCTTTCTGCGAATTCATATGGGGAGATGCTGTTAAAGAATTGGTTCAGGCAGTGAGTCTCAACATCATTTCTGTGATGATCCATTTTGATTTTTCCAAGGTTTTTGCAACCTCACCCAAAAATTAAAGAAAGGATATTTTTGCTTGATTGTTTATTAAAAGTAGAAAAATAGGGTAATTGAGGAAACTAGGGTTACTAAATGCTGCAACCAACAGAACAGTTTTACTTAATAACAGTTTTAAATTAAAGCATGCATTAACACAGGGAAACTACAGACTTTGGCAATAGAACAGATATGAATTGACAGCCAGGGAGAAGTCTCAGTGGTTTCATGACCCCAAGAATAATGTTTGGTGACCCCACATGGGGTTATAACCTCCAGGTTGAGAGATCTTGGATTAGGATGAGGGATAATTCAGATATAGATGGTAGAGAAATTATTGAAAATCAGGTGAACTGGAAGCATTTTAAGGAGATGGTGTAAATGGATAGGCTGATCTCACTTGACTGTATTTCTAATTGTTTGTATCTCTGATGCCCATTCCCTTTAGGAACTCCCTTAAGAGGATGGCCACAGCATAAGAGCCTCCTAAACTATTGGACTCCAAAGCCACTTCTTAGGCTTTAGTGCCTCATCCTGAACAGGCCACTGGCAGAGGGCAACTCCAGCGTAGTGTTTTCAGAGGCTCCTACCTACGTTCCTACCAATTACTCTTACCTAATGTGTCTACCTAATATTCTTGCCTAATGTTACAAACTACTAATTTTACCTATTGCTCTCAGCTAATGCTCCCACCTACTACTTCTACCTAATGTTTCTACCAAAAGCTCCTGTCTAATGTACCTACCTACTACTGCTATCTCTTGCTTGTACTATTTTGCCAAAAGGCAGGGCTAGCACGGTGCCTTCACCATAGGAAAATCTAGAGTTGTGAAGAACGAGTTGTATGTCTCACTTGACAGATGAACATCAATTGTTGAGTGAAAAATGATCAAGCTCTTCATAAGTGTGGAAATTCATATTTCATCTTAACACACTGGGCATGGATTGAGGATTAGTGTGAATGACCTTTAGAGGTTTTATTTACCTGATCCACCCCATGGTAATGGAAATTGAGTGATGAAAGATGAATGAATAGAATTTTCCCCTTACATCTGCATGATGTATAAGACACCTATGAGGGGCAGAAGGGGATGGAAGTCCTTCTCACATGTATTACCCCTTTCCAAAAGTTGGAACAGAAGCATCTAAATGAGGATGTTTCCTCCTAGGCTCAGTCATTTGTTCAATATGCTATTTCAAAGAATGGTGAGAAAGCAAGTAAATACATGAGAAGAAAAATATTGCAGATTGGTAAGAATGTGCATAGTTAATCAGTTTTGCTTCATTTCACTAATTTTCCATTTGTATATTTTAAATAAATGAAATAATCACTAATTTTTCTTACGATTGTACAACTTCACTATCTCTTTCATTGAGTCCTTTTTAATTGTTTTCACTATGTTGAGTATCTGACTATGGTGCCTATTATCCTTTACTTTTAGAATAGGATTTTCCTTTACTGTTTGGTGCTCTGTGATAATGGTAACTGCTTTCAGATATCGACATGCAACATTCTGCTTCTACCTACTTGGGAAAACAGGAGAGATTTTATACTACGACAATAACAGTCTTAGATTCTTAGCTGATAATGGATTTGATTTCAACAAATTATTTAAAAGTAAGTATTTTATATATATATGTATATTATGTATGTAAAAGGCATGTACCACCTTTAAATGTATCATTTGTCTCTCATGTTGACAAGCCTTAAGAGCGTATGGGAGACCACTTGCTCATATGGGGTTAAACCCCTGCTTCATCCCCCATACTAGGGTGTATCTGTTCACCCTCTTCAACCACCATAATATTTATGGCTGGCAGATGCTCGTGAATAGAGACCCACAACCCACCCAAACCTATGATGTCATGTCATAAGGATAGGATGTGGTAGCACATGCAATGAGTCTCCTTCCATTATTCACTTGCTGTGGTTTGCAGTGTTGACTTTGGTTTGTGTCAGTGGTGTCTTGACTCATGGTTGTGGCCTTAAAAGATTTTTAATCTGGATCTTTATTTTTCACATTTGAGTATCACTGATCTGAAATGCTCAAGACCAAGAGGTCTTTGGAAAGTCAGTAATTTGAGAAAGTCTGTTTATCTTCTTGAGGAAACCCATATGTTAGACTATGAATTGTTTTTATTATACTGTAAATTATGTTACGTAATTGTTTGGAAATAATTTTTTTTTATCATTCTCCTACTCTCACATTGTTATGTTCACAGTCATAGAGCCATATTCTCTCAGTATTTCCTCAGTTTCATCATCTTTCAAGCCTTGCCTCCTTCCTCTTTAGGGTATTGTGATAAACTGAGGGATTTTCATGAGTTATCCCAGCTCTGTGTTGTGCAAGTTACTCTAAGTTGATGATAATACCTCCTGGAAAGACAATAAGTACCAGCCTGGTGTGCTAATGTTTAGAAAAAAAAAAAGGGGGGGGGAACCTGCTTAGCCAATGCTTGTCTGGATCAAAAACTGACTTGCTTACAGATGGTGAAAACAGGATATGACTGCTGCAAATACTTTATGCAATTTTTTTACTGGAGTTCTTCACTGTTTCAATATTTTACTTATTTCTCTTTTTGAAAGGAATTAATAGAATCTGTTATGGTCAGACTTGTCAGTTATAGCTAGTTATGTGTTATAGTTGTATGTTTTGCACATATTGTCCGTGAATTTCAGTTAGATCATCTGGATCTGAATTTTTTTTTTTAATGTTATATGCAAAATAAAGCCTTTGTGTCTCTGGGATGGTGTGTGCTGCCATGTAAGATTCATTATTCTTCTTGAATCTCTTTTGTTCTTGATTGCTCAATGCAGTAATTAGTCGAGTGAAGTTGCATGCTATTTTTTCTGTGTATTTTAGCATGTTGTATTAAACTTAATGTTCTTGATTAGTAAATATGTAGTACATTATAATACAATGGGGTATTTTTTGGGTTGTTTTTGTTAAAGCTGGTGGACTGGAGGATGGAAACTTTAGATCAGAATACCCCCCAAGTTTCCTGTAAGGAGTTACCCTCCAGTTTCACAATTTTCCCGTTCTTCCTTTACTTAAAGAACATAATCTGTGTGAAAATCTGAGTTGGTGAGGGTTGCAAGTTGGGTGACAAGAAAAGTCTAATAAAATGTTCTCAGATGTAAATGTATGGTGCAGGTTTCCTTGTGTGAAAATCATATAGGAGATAGGGCTGAACAGTGAAGAATAAAGATACTGCACTCATTTTATGAAAATTTCTTGATATATGAGTAGATTTCCTGCAGATTGTGAATTAGAATATTTTGTTTTTGAAGGTGGTCTCTCGTACCTTTCTTTGATGGAAGAAGCAGAGACAAGAGCAGAATATAGTGTCAAGTCATTAGAACCATTGATGCCATCTCCTTTAAAGGTTAGTAAAAGATATGGAAAATAGAAATTGAAAATGGATATATCATTGATAATCCAGTAGATTATTTTATTCAGAGCTGAATGGTAAGTTTGGAATTTTCAAAAACTTTGCCCCATGTGCATTATTACATCTGCCTTTGTTATGATATATGTCGTATAGTAGCTGATGATTTACAGCTTATGTTAGAGTAGATTTTTCTTGTGTGTAGAGGTGATGATTGATATAGATGAAGATCTGAAAGCATACCTGAATATAAATTGGCTTGACATTGAAATTAACCGGCTGTAACAAGATTTGACTTGATCAGAAAGGCTAGGTCAGGCATATCGAACTGTATAGATCAGAAAAGCTAGGTCAGACATATCGAACTGTATAGATCAGAAAAGCTAGGTCAGACATATCTAACTGTATATTTTGTACATTTGTTTACCAGAATGTAGAGAACTGAATGGCTTTCTAACCATTTCTTTAGCTTGAATTTTGCTTGTGATAAACTCCTTTTAAAAAGCTTTAATATGGTCCTAGACATGGCTCCCAACTTGAAGAAAATTCCACCTTTGGCTAGTGAGCTTATTTCAAATGATTTTAATTTTTCCAAACAATATTTCCATCCATTATTATTTCATTCTCAGTAACTGCTGTGGTGCAAACACTCCTGATGTTCTGTGGAGCCTTTTCACTGTATATCTATGGCTGAATGGATCTTTTCTCAGGGCTTTTGAGGCTCACATGAGCCAAGTGTCTGATGTTTCTGTTGCTGTTGATTTCTCTCTCCATCATGACATTACTGCCTTCTTTAGATATTATTTTGGCCACTGCTCGTATAGACTGTCTGATGTGCCCCTGCCACCAAGGCTTGGACCTGTGACCCATGTTTGATTGCTGTTTCCCTTGATTCCTGTGTAGAGACCAGTCATATGAGAATTGACCATTATGCTACCTCCTTCTTCCCTCAAACAGTGAAGTTATGGGACTTTGTACTATCTTTTATTTTCCCATTTTCTTTGAACATTTTTACTGTACCTCTGAAAGTTAGGTGTGCAAACACCTAATGAGCTCTAGTTAATTTTCTGCCATTTTCTTACCCTGTTTTCCTTCCACTCAAAGTGGCCATTACTGGGGCATAGTTTACCTGTCACTTTATATAAAGTACTGGCAAACCCTTGTATACGAGTACTTAAAAGATTTTTCCTGAGGCAGGGCTCAGTTGTAATGCATATTGCTCATCAAGTATCTTGCTTGATTCACACTGCTGTTTCTCCCACAGCCACATATAATCTTTCATTTTGTATTTTAGGTTGATCTAGTGTTTTCTTCAGCCAGTGCTTTTGAACTGTACTATGTTTATTTTCTTTTGGAACATACTTGCAACAGTATAGATTTCATAAGTATGTTTTTGATACATAATACTGTAGTGGGACTCCCCATTTAGTGACAGCGGTACATTTCTTGTAAGGAAACCTTTGGCTACACAGTCATTTTATTTCAAGCTTATTCCAAGTTTTCCATGCTAGCCAGGGTAGTGTCTAGAGCAGATGAAGAAGTGGCTTCATTCCCTCTCATCCACTTTCTAACTCATTTATATGGCACCAAAAAATCAACCAAGCCCCACATATCTTTCCATGGTTTCCCCTTACTGCTTCATATGCCCTGGTTCACTCAACTGACATAATGTTGCCCCTTGTATACCACATTGCTTCAGTTCACATTATTCCATACATGCCTTACACCGTCTTGTATGTTCAAGCTCCAAGCACTCAAGACGTGTTCCATTCCTTCCTTCCATCTTCAGTTTGGTCTCACCTTTCTCCTTGTCCCCTTCACTTCTGACGCTTACACCCTCGAAGCTGACCTGTCATTGCTCGTTCTCTCTATATGTCCTGACCATATCAGCACATTATCTTCAGGTCTCTCTCTCATACTCTTCTTATTACCATACTTTTCTCTTATCCTGTCATTATTACTTGATTAACCCTCCTCATACCACATATTGCCCTCAAACGCTTCATTTCCAACACATTCACCATGTTCTGTACTTTCCTATTTGTCTTCAGGTCTCTCAGTCATACTCTTCTTATTACCATACTTTTCTCTTATCCTGTCATTCTTACTTGATTAACCCTCCTCATACCACATATTGCCCTCAAACACTTCATTTCCAACACATTCACCATGTTCTGTACTTTCCTATTTAGAGTCCAAGCCTTTTACCCAGATGACAGTTATGAATACAATACCTTCAAACATGCCCTTCTTTGCACTCCAAGGTAGTGACCTCTCTTTCCACACTTTCCTCAGTGTGCAATATGTCATTAGATAATAAAAAAATCATGTCTATAATGTTAGGTAGATTCTTAACTAATGCACATAGAAAATAGAACAATGTGTATACTTGACATGGTAGAAATGTGCATATTAAATGTGTAGGATATGTGAAATCGCTTGTGGTGAAGAAAACCATAGAGTGTGTAATGTGTTTAGTTATGTATAAAATGAAATCGCACCAAGGACCCCATAATTATCTTTCATGATTAATGCTGATCTTTGCCACCAGCCAGGTCCTGTCCTTGTCAATTCAGCATCCTCCCTCACCAATATAAAGAAAACTACTTTTTTTTTTCTTTTCTTTTTTTTTTTTTTCTTTTTTCTTTGTGTGCAGGGAGTACACAAAACAGAAACCTTGCATGATGAAAGAGTTAAAGGATGTATGATGAATAGGAAGAATGAGTAGAGGGAGGAATGATGAAATTAGAGGGGGTGTGTTACAAAAATAGGTAGGAGTAACTCACGAGACCATAGGTAAAGTAGGAAGACAGAATGTAGGAGTAAGAGACATGTTTGATGTTGTAAGGAAACTCCTTAGCACCTGCCTTTTTATTAAATAGAAAAAGGTATATGAAGTACAGATACAGTATCCTGTATAAGATTTACTTAAAATTCAACAATCTTAAAAAATTTTGTTGTTTTATAGGTAGCAGAGGAGAGTGCTAAAAAATTTTTGGAAGAAACTGAAGCAAAAATGGATGTGTTCATGATGGACAAGTCTCAAGATGTTCTTGTGATTCCTGGCACTACCATTTCGGGCTTTTTTCGTAAGCTCTTGTACAACAATATTGTGGCTAAATACCAAAATATTCTCATTCGTAGCATAACCACAAACAGTGAAAGAAATATTGAGATACGCAAGTTTGATTCTGCTGAGTCCCGAACTAAATTTCTAGAAGAGGAGAGAGAACAGAAATTAGATAAACAGGTATGTTGCATTTCTATTTTCTTATATAATTAACAGAGGGCATGATAAATAATCAACAAAAATTGATGTAGTGTGGAAACCAATTTTCACATTAGCACACCCATGTGAAATATTGAAATGGGGATATATATATTTAGAATATAAATGAAGAGAATCAAAAAATCTTTGTGTCACTACATTATTTTGAAGGAGGAGGATGTTGAAAATGAATTAGAATACAGCAGGTTTCATACTTTTGAAACTGATTTGCAGTTTGAGATGGAAAACTGGATGTTGTTAATTAGTTCAGATATTTTGAAATTATTTTGTGCAAGACATGGATTTTACAAGGAGAGTGTATGGTAGTATGATTAAAAGAGTTGGTGTGAGAGGAAGACCATCGATGACATAGGGAAATAGAGTGGAAAAGTCATAAATGGGTGAAGAATGTGTGGAATGGTGTATACAAGGGAGGCATGTAAGGACATGGATAAGTGGAGACCATTTTAATATGGCCACCCCATTCTTGGGAGTTTCCTGAGGGTACAGGCATCAGAGATATAGTTAGTTATATATTATCTGCAAGTATGTTAGTAAGAAAGGTAAGATTGAGAGTATTTTCATGAGAATGTGTGTGTTAATCCTTTGATTGCTGGTGTTTTGTGTACGATAAAGGCTGCCTCCAACAGATAACTATAAGTGTGCTGTATATGGTCTGGAACATTTGAAAATCTGGGGTGCAGTACACAGTGGACCAGTAATTTAGAAAGCAAGTTATGACATGTCAGACAAAACTTCCCCATTATTTGCCCATTTATTTTCAACTCAGCTGGTCATTGATCATCAGAATGCTTTAAGGGAGTATTGGGAGTCCCAGTTTTATGAATGGGTTAGGTTCTTTAACTCTCAGCATAAAAAAAAATCAAAGTAAATATCTATACTTGCTTTTAATAATGTAATAAGTATTGTGTTCTGATATGAATATGGTTAATAAAACACTACAAGTAAAATTTAATGAAAAATGCTCATGTAAGTAGTTCCAAGTTTCATAAGTGTAGATAATCATTTGTATGTCAAAGTAGGAATTGAACATAGAGGTATTTTTTTGGTGTTTGTCCTCTAGTATGGGTTTTGTCGGTCAGATGTTCTTAAGCTGGGGACTTTCAGTTCATCATTTTTGCACTCTCCCGTCAGCAAGGAAATTATATGTAGATAACGTATATAGATTTATTTAAATGATTTATATAGATTAATATACATTTAACAGAATGGAACACATATTATTGGGAATTATAACATGATTGCATAGTGCCCCTATCTCTCTCTCTATTCCAGTAAACCTCTCTCTTCACGTAATCCTAATCCACTACTACCTCAAGCCTCATCACCCCATTTCTTGTAAATTTTTAAAAATTGTCATTTGAATTACATGATAAGAGAATGTGTAAGTTTTTCTTATGCCTTTTCATCTGCACTCCATGATTAAACACTAGATATAGATAATTTTTGCTTATGAACACAACCCCTCTTATGTATTAGGTTTCAGTTGTTCTTTAAAAGTGGGTCACTTAGTGACTGGTTTCCAGGAACATAACCCTGTTGCTGAGCAAGGCATTACTGGTAGTCACATACACACATATTTACATACAAACATACATCTTTTTTTCTTTCATAATTTTTTCACTCTTTCTTGTACAAGTGAGTTAGCACCTGGAACAGGTAAAGAAAAGGCCTCATTCATTCATATCCATTCTCAAGCTGTCATGTGTATTTTGCTGAAACCACTGCTTCCCTCTCCACAATCAGACCCTTCAGACTATTCTGTCGTTTACCCTAGCTCCTTTATATGTGTTCATAGTATGTACATATATATAGAAACATTTGTAAAGGGATGTACAGTACTCACGGTACACTTTATCTTATACTACTCATTTATTCTCATTTTACTCCATAATTTGGAAGGCATTAGCATTAGTCCTAATTTAGTTTTTATTGTGACTATAAAATCATTGTAGTTTTGACTAGTACTAAGCTTTATTTTTTCATTTTAGTTTAGCCAGACAGTTGTTAGTTAGTTGTGGATTTAATTTTCTCATGATGATTGATGTGCTTCATACTGCAAAATTATACCTATGCTGTTGTGACTTATCTTTTGCAGATTGGCTTTACTCATGTCATACGAAAGATTTTGGAGAGCAGAAAGCCAATAATTGGTCATAATTGCGTATTAGATTTGCTGCATACAGTTGACAAGATGGTTCAGCCCCTACCAGACCAATGGGAAGAGTTGAAGACCATTATCAAGTCCAACATTCCTACGATATATGATACTAAACTCATAGCAAAGGATCCTCCCTTCTGGTATGTATACAAATGACGATGCAATTATTGTCACCTCTTCTATTGTTTTCCATCATTTGATCATTCTCTTTTCTTTCTGTAGTGTACATTTCCTGATGAAGAATGATAATTTTTCTCTTAAGTGTCTGTTTACAGCATCCTTTCTCTCAGTATCTGTTAAGGAGACACAATCTCTTCATCAAATCCCTTTCCTTTCACAGGACCTCACATATCTTCATGATACTGCCTCTTTCTTTCGTATGTTTCCTCACTTTATTCTTGTCTAGCTTAATGACTTAGTGGTGCATGATGTCACCATAGTTGTTTAATCCATTTATGGATGAGTTGGCAGCATTACCAAACCCCACCTGCTTTTGGTTATGCCGCTAGTGAAAATTCACCATCAGTGAGATTGTATTATCAGAGTACATTCGTTGATGAACTTCTAACTCCAAAAGAGTCTATCCTGTTCTTGCTACTGATTACAGTACAGTTTTGAAGCTGGAGGAACCTTTGGGGAAGGGGTCAAGGAGTTATATAGTAATGATAAGTATAATAATGATAATATAATAATAATAATGATAATGATAATAATAAATCCTCCCCTTCTATTTTTACTTTTCCAAAAGAAGGAACAGAGAAGGGGGCCAAGTGAGGATTTTCCCTCTAAGGCTTAGTCCTCTTTTTTTTATCGTTACCTCGCTAATGCGGGAAATGGCGAACATGTATGAAAGAAAGAATAATAATAATAATATCATAATGATAATGATAATAATAATGATAATAATGATGATGATGATGGAGTGGTGAGCGAAGTGAATGCAAAGGTCTAAGAGTGATGGGTGGTTCTGTTTTATGCTGGGGTTGATTGAGGGAGATGGGATGTGAATTGATAGGAGATCAGGAGCATTGATATGCCCTTATGTCTGGATCAAGTCCCTACATTTAGTAGCCTAGAAATTGAAATCATCATCAGTGGAGGTTGATGTTTGTATATTATAAAAAATGGAATATATGATGCATGAGGAATGGTTAAGGAAAAGGAATGCTCGAACCTATTCCAAACTTGGATGCTTTGCATGACATCATTATCATTTAAGCAGATATTTTTAAGAGAACTAATTTTTGTCTTTATATATTTTCATGAAATTTTTAACATTTATATTTCTTTCAGTGTAGACATTCCAAATACATCTTTAGGAGCACTGCATAGTGATTTGTGTGCCAAATACTCTCCTCCAAAATTTATTATTGAAGATGGATATGAAAGCTACAGTATTGGGGAGAACAGTAAAGCCCATGACGCAGGCTATGATGCATTTATGACAGGCATCTGTTTTGTGACAATGGTCAAAAAACTTGGTAAGGCATTTTCTTTTTCATTATTTTGTAATTCAATGATATTTTTCTGTTTCATCCCATAGCTTGAAAAGTTGGATTATTTAGTAGTTGCACAAAGTATGTTTTATCTGTTCTCTCTTCATGTGTATGGGCAGACTAGCTGACATATTCCATTTACTTCTTTGAAGATATTATTCATAGGAGTTGTAACTTTTGCAGATCTGTTGCTGAAGGTAGTTAGTAAAATTGAGATATTTCTTATGACTTTCCTCATACAGTCACTAATGACTGTAGGAGATATGGGTTGTGACAATGGACATGTATCAGGAAATGTGCATCATTGTTTAGTAATTTGAGTTGTTATTGAAATATAAGTTGCCAGCTGTCACATGGAAAACTCACTCAGCCTTGCACATGTTGAGTATAATCACACCCTCTACTTTATGTTAGAATTTTAACATACTTAACATCACAGTATCAATTATTTTTCTTATAAGCTGTTCTTCCATGTGTACAAGGGTCTCACCTCAGTATGGAGTACACCTTGCACATTTAAATTGGGTGGCTCCTCTTCCACCTTTCTCTTATAGTAGAATCAAAATCCATCTGCCTCATTAATTTTCCATCAGTGTATGGTATTATAGCCCACTTTATAACCACATGTATTCAGAATGAACTGTTAATTGTACGCAGATGATCACAAAACAAATGAGGAAATTTAATATTTTGGTTTACTGGTTTTGTTTAAATTTTTGTGGAACCCTGTGTTCACTTTAGTACACTGGATGTATATTGAAGGTACATATGAGTGAACTGAAGAGCCTGTATTTACTTAATTTACCACATTGTAAATGGTATTTGAATTAGAATTACAAAAATTGATAGACTATCTGTACATTAGATGCTTTTCTGTAAACTTGAAAGAAACAGCTCATGAATGTGAAGAGTCATATAATTAGGCTTAGTTGTTAGTAAATGATGCATTCCTGTTTATGAATAAAATGAGAAGCAAAATTCTAAGGTTTAGATAAAAAGTTATTTCTGCTAGTAATTCTGAGGATACATATGATTACTATTATGTTTGAGATATCTTTATTGGTCATACTGCATTATAAAAGATAGCATTGACATACATAATATCAGGTAACTTAATATTTTTCATGTTACAGATTTGTTGTTTATTTATATTTATGATTACCCCAGGTCCATTTTTTATGAAAGAGTCCTGGTGTTACACAGGACCTCTTTTTAAAGGCTCCTGCAGCCTAAGGCTGTGTTACTCACAAGTAGCAGGGAAATATAGACTCCTTTAGAGTGAGAAATTCTATAATTAGACTATGCTTCTAATGATATAACCTAGCCAGATGTGACTTTTCACTCATGGTGGAACCTCGAGCAGGGAGAGTCCAGAAACATCTATTGAATTGCTGTTACAGTAATGACAATATTGGTTGAATGTTCAGCAACCAGTACATGTGGTAAGTACCATGTACTTGCCTTGCTTATGAAGGAAAATTTTGTCACAGGTCCTTGTTGGTAGGTTTTCACTCAGTATGGCCTTTGATTGAGGCATGTTTTTTACCCATATGATGGTAACTTTAAGAAAAAAGGAATTCATTAAACTCATGAACTCCTTACCCTAGAATTATAGACTCTCTCTAAGGAACTCCTCTTCAACCATACTACTTTTGTGTTTATCTGTTTATGATTCTTATTTAAGATCTTTTAGCATTTCCTCCCTTGTTGCTGATGTTTAATTTCATTTTTATTTTAACAGATGGTATCCATTGGAAGAACAAGTCTGTAGTAAAGTCAAAACATCTTGTCTTATATGCCAACAGGTAAGGTTAGTGTTATGGTAAATCTGTCTATCTATTATCATTACTCAAATCTTAGTTTATTGTGCTGGTTCAAGTAAAAGCAGCCTCTGCAACATCACTTGCACACATCCTAAACCCATGCCCATTGTTTTAAAAGGAAACAGGTTTCTGCTCTAATAACAGTGCCTCTTACACATTTAAATTGATTTTTCAAGTCAGACGATCTCTTTTCATACTAACTCCATGCACAAAGTGCTTCTGTTGCATCTTATCCTCCGTCATTCCTTTGTTATCTTCATCTTTAAACATCTGTTTCCCTTTTCAGTTCCCTGACTACATCTGTCCATCTCCTTTACAGCCATCTTCATTAGAAATGTGTGAGGACATATGAGTGGCTGACATGTGAGGGAAGGATACTGGAAGTATTTTTCTTAAGAAATAGGCTAGGTCTTTACCTGTTATCTGTTACCAAAGTCCTTCATTATGAGTCCATGAATACATAATGAGAAAATTAGGTGCAGTAGTTATGTAATTTTATATACTAGTTTGAAGTCAGTGAGGACACTTTCCATGCAGACCTCCCTCCTTTTTGTGAATTCCCTCTAAAATCGCTCTCTAAGTTACTTTTTCTTTACAATTCTCATGTTACTTTCTTCACTTTTGTTGCAAATTCACCTTTTAAGGTTGATTATAGATTCGTGAAAAGTATAGATTGAGATATGTATTTTATGCAGATTTTTCTGTTTTCAGGCTGAACAACATGAACTCCCATGATATTCCATTCCTGAACTTGGTTGGACCTGATGGTATGTCATTATATTTTTCCTAAATGCTTAGTTCCTTCAGATTTAAGCTTATGTGCATATTGATGCTATATAGTTGTTTTACTATGGTGGATTTTATGCAGAATTATGCTTTGGATTTAGTTTTTATAAATGAGAATAAATACTGCTGAATATATTATATATAAAACACCCTGGCTCATTGGCAGTCCAAGCACTTATGGATATCTTCAGTCACTCCTGGCTACATAACAAAATCCCTAACATCTGGGGACTTGGCAACTATACCAGTCCTAAACCCCTCCAAACCACCCAACTTTCCTCCCCCTTTATCACCTCTCTCCTGAGTATCCAAACTCTGTGAAAATCAATCCACAGTAGAGTCAAACAAAACATCCCACTCACCACACATCACGGCTTGAAACCCAAATGCTTCACCACCACACTACACAGTAACATCACACAACATAGATATCTTCAACCAACCATAGCCACCCTCTTGCACAGTACTACAGTAGCATTAGGAATCAACAAAGCATTTGACACTGTTCCCCCAATACATCCTCCTAAAAAGATACTTAACACCTCCCACCACAACAATGATAAAGAGTGGTTGGCCAATTTCATAGTTGGTCACCATTGCTGAGTCACTCTCACCTCTTAAGTACTTAAGCTCTGCAACAGAGTTTCTTAAGGAGTAGCTCTTCCTCCAACCCTCTCTAATCTTCCTACATGACCTCCCATCATCCCAGGCAAACCACAGGATGGTCTGTAAGTATGCAGATGACCACACAGTCACATTGTGACACCCAGTCACCACAGTAGCAGCAATAAGCTTGAGGCACGACATTACATAATTGGAACAGTGGCTCTCCCAGAACACAATGTCTTCATCTCCTCAAAAGTCTTTAGTCAATTTTGGTACCCCCACAGACATGAATCCAGGTCACACCCTCCAGTCACTTTGAATGGACAGTCACTGTCACTGAACAAAACACCAGCCATATGACACACATATGACATTTCAATCCTCACACCTGTAACATCAGCACAAAAGTAAACTAAATGCCCTCAGAACCTTAAGTAGCATGATATTTGGAAAAGGCAAAGAATCTCTTAACATGCTGAATAAACATTTCATCTGCTGCACTCTGAACTATGCTTTATCTGTCTGGTCATCCTCCCTATCACAAACAAATATAACAAAACTATAAACACATAGAGTATTGCACTCAGAACAGTCACTGACTTAAATACATAGAGTATTGCACTCAGAACAGTCACTGACTTAAATACATAGAGTATTGCACTCAGAACAGTCACTGACTGCTCAGCAACTACAAACCCTAATTGCCCACATAATGAAACAAGGATCCTCCCAATACAATCCTATCTCAACATGCTTAGCACTCAGTTTATTGCAGTAATACTAGACCCCTTCCCACCCATATCATATCTTATCATAAGTATCCACCAGTTCCCAAGAACAAATAAAAAGCTTACCTCTGCCTCACATTTTAGCAGCCTTTGTTTCCTGGCGCTACCACGCTGACACAGGAAACGGCGATCAAGCATAATAGATATAAATAAAAGGCCTCATACGCTCATATCCATTCACTAGCTGCCCTATATAATTCATTGAAACCACAGACCCCAATCAACAGCCAGGTTCCTGTGGCTACTTCATATTCCCTGGTTCAGTCCAATTAACAGCACATCACCCTCTGTATACCACATCACTCAAATTTGCTTTATCCTGTGCATGCCTTTCATCCCTCTGCCTGTTTGGGTTGTGAGATTTTCATTGCATTGCTCTTATCATTGTGAGTGAAGGTGGTGGGTAGTTGTTTCTGGATCGAGTTTGTGTGGGTTTTTCATAACTTTTCTATATGAATGGTAAGACTGAAAATTAATAGAAATCTTCAGATTCATTGAAAAGTACTGCATTGTCATTAAACAGTGTACCCCAGTCTTCCCTTTTTCCCTCATCCTGGTTAGATTGAAACACTTAGCCTGTGCCTTTGAGAAGGAATCCTTGATTGGCTCTCCTTAATACCTGATGTTTGGAAATTGCCAGTAAGTTAATTCTTTCTTGTGTGTATGTGATGGAATATGTTCCATGCATATGTCTTATTTCAGTTGAAGTAAAGAGAAGCCACATTTTTTGTGTAGAATGTCCCTCCACTTCGACCCCTGTGCAGATCCATGGACTTTTTCAAATGATACGTAAGTATGTTTTTTATATGATAAAATTGAGGCTCTTGATGTACATATGTAAGTACTGAAAAGTGTAAGCCTATGTATTTATATTTGTGGACCTCTAAATTATACTTTAAATTATTTTCTACATAGACTGAGTTGCTGAACTCTGCTTCTTGTAGTTAATCTGCAATTGAAAAGTTAATAACTGTATAGTTTTTTACTTCCTGTATATAGATAGGTATAAAAACTTTTCAGAAGTTTTCCATGCACATCAAATAGAGTCAGAATCCCAGAGGGCTGCTTTTTTGCATCCATAAATTTTGCATACACCTGTTTCTCTAGAGCTTCCCCCACTATTTATCAAAGTAAAAGTAATCTGGTTAATACACTCTTTACCAGTCCTAATTCTGCCTTGCAACAATAGGTTCACTGATTTATTTACCATGGGCATTCACTATCCTACCTTGCACATTGCCTTCTGTTTAATTCTTACTCTGGAGCATTAGGCAGGAACATTAGGTAGACACATTAGACACTAGTAGTTGGTAGGAACATTAGGTAGGAGCCTCTGAAAATGCTGTGCTAGAGTTGCCCTCTGCCAATGGCCTGTATAGGTTTTAAAAAAAATTATTCACAATTCCAGTTCTATGCCATCTGCAGTAAAAGGCTAACATACATATTACTACCATATGACCTAGCCAAAACCCCTTCCAACCCTCTACTAGACCACACATCATGTACAGTGCTGATCACATTCCTTCTCACCAGAAACAAATTAGCCATACTCTTGTCAAACCTGTCTTCCCCTTTGTCTGTACCTTTCGTATTTATGAACAGCTGTATGTTTGCAAGTAAATATATGTAACACTTATATAACCCTGTATGTGTAACAATCCATATATTGGCTCACATTTGTCATTTACGCCTGGGACTTCCTGCTCCACTGTGTCCACGACCCATCCATTCAAGTCACCCATTAAGTACAGTTTCACCCTGGGATCTACATCCTCCGTTGCTCATCTGAGTTCTTTCGAAAAGGCATCCTTTTCCTCCCCTTATTTATCATTATATGGTGCATATGCAACGATCACAGTCATCCTTAACCTCAGATATTTGACCTTACATCTAATAACTAGTGCATACTTTCTTGCAGTCAAGCAGCTTTCCAAACCATTCAACCTCCATTAACAGTGCCATACTTTCACTTACATCACCATCTTTATCATCTTGAAGGCCTGATTTCACACAGTCCACTTCATTCCACTCAAGGTTCTACTTCTGCTCAACTTTGTGTATTAAACACTTCAAATATGTCTAATTTTCTTTATCTTTAAGTGTTTACATCTCTCAGCCTTCTATATTCATCATTTATTCCTTTCATGTTCCACTATTCCTTATATACATACATTTCATGTCAAAAGCAGTTGCAGGGATGCTGCTATCACCTAAAACTATATGCATTTTTTTGTGGGGGAAAATTCTTAGAGCTAGGATCCCAAGATCCAACCCAACTGGCAAGCCAAAAGGGTGGGAAGGTCCAGCTCTAGAGATAGACCTGATATACTGCTATCCTACTTAAATGTAAATCCTCCATATGTATCGGTCTTTTACATCATTTATTGAATATACCTGTGTATCTTTGACGGTATTGCTATTTGTGTAATTTCATTCCTCCATACCATTCCTTCTTCATTGTGTATATTTTTTTGCTGCATTCACTGTAATGTTTTGAAGCTTTCCAGCATTTTAAGTACACTGTGCAATAACTTTCAATTTATTGTATGAAATAGTTTACATATTGTCAACAGTGTGTTAAATCATCCAACTAAATGTAATCAAGAATTCTATATTTCTTTTTCTCTTTTTTATGTATTTCTGGAAACAACATTAAGAATTTCATGCACTGCAGGGCCGGTCAAGCTTGTATGGGTGAACAGCACTTTTGTCTATGTCATTCCTTTGGAGGAGATAGATACCAGGACATGCAAGCAACATCTGAAAGTAAGTACTTTTATGAGAACCCCCAAATTCTTTTTATTACCCTCATTTCTACTGTGGCCATTGGTATGATGTTGATTTGAATATTCAGGTAGATAATTATTACTAAAAATGGGAAATTTTTTGAGTGTGAAGGTAACTGTAATTTTGATGTCCATTTTTTCCGGATGACTAAAGTATTTCAGTTTGGTACTTACATTTCCCTTGATTTTGTCATCATTACTCTATATTAGGACAATGCAGCTTTTTATCTTTATAGACATCACTATCACTGCACATTTCATTCTCATTCATAATAATACCCTCATCACCACGTATATTTCCTTGCTCTAGTTTACTACCGCGTTGTCAGTCTTTCCATTCCATGCTTTTTCATTATATTCCCCAATCTCTTCCTTTCAGTATTGTTACATACTTTTTCAGAATCCATAGAAGCACTTCTACCATCTACACAAGTTTACTGTAGTGCAGTATGATAAAAATCATCTTTTAAAGCAGATAGTATGGCCATATTAGAAACTGTTAAAAGAATATTCACACCCTGCATTAATTCTCTGGAATCTAAAACTACTAGGAATGACAGAAAGCATTTAGACTTAACTCTTTACAGCCCTTAGTGAGAGAGATGTATTATAACTTGCATATGGAAAATACTGGAAAGTTTCATCTCAAGTCTGCTTTGAAGAAGAATTTCCTGTCAAAACAGCAGAAATGATAAAAGCATCAGTATCACTTATGAAAAATAAAAGTGCCATTGATAAAAAGAAACTTCCTATGTTCATGGCACAAAACTTCTTAGTAGTCTGTCTTAATGGCTTAGAAATATTATGGAACAACATATTATTACGGAACAACCAGCAGAAAAACAATCAAGAATGCCTATATATATATTTTTATTATTTATTATACTTGATCGCCGTTTCCCACGTCAGCAAAGTAGCGCCAGGAAACAGACAAAGAAAGACCCATCCACTCATATACACATATATATATATATACATACGTGCATGTATATGCGTGATACATACATATACATATCTTTTTTTTTCATACAAATTCGCCCTTTCCCGCGTTAGTGAGGTAGCGTTAAGAACAGAGGACTGAGCCTTAGAGGGAAAATCCTCAAGTTGCCCCTTCTCTGTTCCTTTTTTGGAAAAGCAGAAACTGGAGGGGAGGATTTCCAGCCCCCCGCTCCCTCCCCTTTTA
>JAYMFT010108094.1:0-13587 GCA_038088735.1 Panulirus argus | reverse complement strand
TATATATATATATATATATATATATATATATATATATATCCAACTAGACACGAAAAGTAATCCCAGACAGAAATCACACTCAAACAAGCCACACAAAAGACTGACCTTTCAGAGATTAAGAAACCGGAGACAAGATTGCGGATGTCCTCCCTGCTCACCTGCCACGGCCACATACCTCCCCTGCTGCACTGCTGTAGGAGTTATGTGTTGGGATATCTAGGATCACTCGTCTGGTCACTTGTGTATTACCAACTTAGGATGAGCGATCAAAAACAGGAAAAAAAAAAATATATATATATATATCTCATTCCACATTTAGTTCGTTTTGCTTTGGTTTTTTCAAACTGATTTTCCGCATTATGGTTGAAAATAAGTACGTCGTTATAGTTTACAATGATAGGCCAAAAGGGGATTTATAACGAACATAAATGTCTGGATGTCTTTGATACCTCGAGGAAAGAGTCACCCCAACGACATCTGGCTCAACATGTTGGTCGTGGGTAGGATGAACATGATTCGAATTCTTGAATCCATCGTTTCAATTACGTACGAATTATAAGCCATCCACTTGCCCTCTGTCTTAAAAATAATGTCCAGAAGCGAACACTGTCATGCCAGAATTTGAGTGAGTAAAGGTATTTTTCATAATGTTTCTTTTGATTACAGATACTAATTAGCGTGATTAGTGTGATTCAAAAAGTTGCTGGAGCCATGTAAACCGTAAAAGAAAAAATCAACCATTTTCATTTACGTTCGAGATCGGATTTTCATCACGGCAGATATCATCAAAACCAACTTTTCTTTCTTATGTGAATGTATTACAACACTAATGCCATCAAGTTTAGAGTTATTGGTTCATGTAATGAATGCGGATGTCCATCCAGCTGGCAGGTCGTTCGCCAGCGTTGTTAGTTTTATGTACATTTACAGGATAATTTCAGTGTTTTAATATCTTGCTATATATGGTCCTCTGGCATATTCAATTTTAGTTTTACGTATCCGCGCGATACGACACGGTAGACTATTATAGATTATAGTACATTTCGGGAGGTGGTATGTAGAATATATAGAATACACTATGATCGTTTGAAATTTATGGTGAGACAAGTGTAATCCCGTCCACTTCGTCCCGCCAACACAGACACAGGCATGCGACGTACCGAGATTGGATCATGACGGAAACACTATTTCTTCAGAATGACGAGCAGTCTCCAGCGAGGGAATTACTGGGATAAATAGTTGAAAAGACAAAAAAGGGAAAAGGATATGACAACTGACTTCAGCTAATATTGAGTTTCGCAACAGGAGAGCAGCTGATGCAGGATGTCCTGGTTGAGTGACATCAACAACAAAAAGAAAAAAACATTAATTTTATTGTCATTTATTTAGTTTTTGTCTTGTCCAACCTTGCAATGAAGTTCCCCCTTGTGAAACGCGATTTATGCAAATGACAGTATCATTTTGATGGCGAGGGAGGTATGCGAGGAGCAGCAATGTCTTGGGTATCAAACCCACCCTGAGACAGCCTTGGGAACCCACCCCCAACCCCCTGTCCTAGGGATTCCCACAACACCTAATCTCCGGGAGGACGGAGCGAGAGGCGCCTGCTAGTCCCTCAGTGCAACCCACACACCCACCAGCAATGTATTGTTTTGCTGATTACACTATCGACGGCCGAAGGAGGTACATGACAATTGTCTCTGCGTCCATAATTGCGCAGTATCATCCGTCCCTTTCCTTCCACGCAGCAGCTCGTGCCTTTAACCATCCCTCTTGGTAGAGATTTCTGTTGGGTGAAACGAGAAATAAATGAGTTTATTTGAATACTGGATCTGAAATTTGCTGATTTCTTATTTTCTTTTTTTTCGTTTCTCCTCTCCTTCGTAAGCTTCGAGAGAAGATGTACGTCACCAGAGTGACGCGGCCGACACCGTACCTTATAAGCAAGCTGAGCTTCCCCGGCATTGCAGGAGATAAGCCGGTAAAATATTGTTGAATAGAGATAGGTAGAAACTTTTATGATTAAACAAGAGATGCTAATAATGGTTCTGAGTCCATCATCTGAGCCTAAAGAGTGTGTAACCCTGTAACGCGGCTGGCCATACGTGACTTCCAGGACCTCATTTGAACAAACTGACTTTTGCGAGTCATGCCAGACAGATTGCTCTTTTCGAAGTCAAGGAATCCATTCTAACCTGTCAGATCCTTGATATCAACAAGGATGATGGATGGTCCCTATTACCAAAGGAGCTGTGCGATGTATGAAAAGATGCAGAACTGAAAGTATGCACGCCAGGAAAGGGCTAGTCACGACCAGAGGAATTTGAATAGAAAAAAAAGAAAGAATCTTACCTTTTTGATGCTTACTGCCAAAAATGAATGTCAGTGGCGTGTTGGGAATGGGCAAGAATATATTCAAACGTGTTCTCACTGTGACCAAGATGTACACCTGCATCACTACAAATGAGGATCTCGTTGATGATGATAAGCTGGAGAAAAGTTTGGTACAAGGGATCACCAACAAATTACTTTTGAGGTCGCTTTCAACACTGCATGTAATGTTGGTCAACACGACAGTCGCGCTAAAATATCCGTGGTTAAACATTTAAATTCTAATGATTTTCGCATTGCCCTTGACATTCAAACCTGGGATGATATGGTCAATAAACACGACAAGAGCCTAGCTTGGAAAGGCTTTTTTAAAACCTTCAAAGCGGTGGAGCATACGAACCAGTGTGCAGTATTCTATTTCTAAAACGAAGCTAAGGTGGTGGAACGTTTAATTAAAAAATGGCTGTTGTCTAAGTAATTAGCTCTCAAGAAACTCAAAGAGACCAGTAACCAACATGATACAGTAAGTTACAGGTAGAGAAAGTAAGAGAGTTATACGACAAAGTAAACCGTCAATATGAAGCGTATATTGCTGAAAATAGCAAAGGAAACTTTAACGGAGTTTTACAGTTATGAGCAACAGAGTCATTACCCACTCAATTGTTTTATTAATTACGGAGAACTTTGATTTGGTTCAAGACAAAGAAGCCATGGCAAAAATATCTGATGACATTATTGCATCTGTATTTACGATCGAGGATATAACTTATGTCCCGAATCCAACGTCTGTCGTTGGAAAACTTATGGAAACCATCATTTGAGATAGAATTGTAAACCATTTAGAGGACCACCTCTTAATAAACGATTCTCAGCATGGTTTACGACGAAATCGGTCTTGTCTGACAAATCTGCTTGATATCTTTTATGAAATAATCAACATGTGTGACGAAAGTAAAGCAGTTGATGTCATCTATCTAGATTTTCAGAAAGCATTCGATAAGGATCCGCAAAAATTAAGTCTCATGGCAATGATGGTGTTGTCCTTAGCGTATTGCAAATTGGAAGATTGGCCGTGAATGGTTAGACGTAATAAGTGGTGTGCTACAGGGATCAGTATTGGGACCGGTTCTCTTTCTTATATATATTACTGATATTGATAATGGGCTGCATTGCAAGATATCATAATTCGACGATGATACAAGGTGGGAAAGTAAATCTGCAAATGAACCTGAAAGTATACAGCTTCAAACTGACATAAACAAACTGATGAACTGGGCTAACCAGCGGCAAATTGATTTTAACATCGATAGTGCTAAGGTTTACATATTGGTAACAGAAATGATAAGGTAACCTACAGTATGAATTCTGTTGAATTTCAAAAGGTAAATAAATAAAAAATCTTGGGCGTAATAATCTCTGGTGACTTAAAACCAAGAAAGAGGTGCTCAGAAGCAGTGAAAAAAGTGAACAAAATTTTGTGTTCATAGGTAGGGCCTTCGAATTTGAATTTAAGTCCATGGACATTATCCTTACTCTTTACAGTTCATTTGTTCGTCTCTACCTTGAGTATTGTGTTCAGTTTTGGTCATCCTACCATAAAAAAAAGAGGACAAAGAGTGAAGAGCGTGCAGATTCGGGCTGCCAAGATGATTCCCGGGCTGAGAAACAAAGCATACGAAAGCAGATTAAACGACTTGGATCGATTTAGCTTAGAAAATACAAGGCTAAGATGTGATCTAATACAAGTATTCAAAATCATCAAAGGCTCTGATAATCTTGATTTATCCAGTTACTTGAGACTTAATTCGTCTGATTTCATTCGCAGTAATGGATACAAACTCGTGGGCAAACGTTTTACCTCAAATGAGGCGAAGTACTTTTTCTTCAACAGGACTTTTAACATATGGAACGATTTGTCAGTTGGAGTGGTTGTTAAAAACATTTCGCTTCAAGTCCACGAATCACATTATATGCTCCTTCTTAAGTCACATTGACAATTTGCAGGTTATTTTCGATGCATCATCTGTATACCTTCTGACCCTTAATCTGTGAGTTTCTGATATCTTCCACTATCACAGATAACCTCTAAAGGACCCAGTGTTCTGTTGCAGTTTGAATTCCTTAGTATTCCTTTGTATCAGTGAAATGAGAGCTGCAGGTCCTT
Organism: Panulirus argus; assembly: GCA_038088735.1. Classification (NCBI taxonomy): domain Eukaryota; kingdom Metazoa; phylum Arthropoda; class Malacostraca; order Decapoda; family Palinuridae; genus Panulirus; species Panulirus argus. The sequence goes on along the minus strand of JAYMFT010108094.1, from coordinate 9,092 downwards.
ATCATGACCCATGAAAAGTGTTACAAATAGTCAGGTCATCTCGGTTTTGATGAATGGTTATAGTATGTGTTCTCTATATAAGCTTATACGCAACGATGTGTCCCTGAAATGAGGTATACATATTCTCAGGAACTAGGAAAGAAACCCTGGTGCTTCCCCTGTTTCTATACCCATCATCATCCCCATCTCCTCCCCACCACCAATCCAATGGAATGTTTCCCTTTTCAATCATGCATATCATCTTTTTTCACCCTTGCAAGATTAACCCATCAGTCTTGTCTAAGCTAAGCTCTGCATACTCAATCACAGCCTTCATGCGTTTCAAATATATACCTGAGCCCGAGTTTGCTTGATCCTCGCGGCACCCCGATTGAAATCTTGTCGGTATTGTACAGTTATTATCTGTTATACAATAAGAAGAAAAAAGCGAAAATCTTTCTACAAAACACATATGCATAGTAAAATCAGTTTTATCACCATAATAATCATATATCAATTTGTGTTGACTGGAACATGTTTTCTCTAATGCACATAGAATTGAATGCAACAGCATATTTAGAGTTATTAATATTTTTTTTCATGCTCTCTAATTTTCTCAGTATTATTCTACCATTAGGTGGGTGCTGAAACACCAGTTGTCCAAAGTTATCCATTATATTTCAGTCAAGCTTTCGCCTTCACAAGGCATCATCAGAAATCTACAAAAAGGAGAAAAACTGCTTTACAAAACTAGGATATAATATGTAAAGCTCAAATATATAAATAAGAAACGCACTCGGAAAAAAAACACAATACATAGCGCATAAAAGTAAGGGAAAACACTAAAATGAAACATTAACAACATCATGAAGGGTAGTATGAATTACAGTCTAAATATATAGTATGGAAGCTGAAATATGGAAAAACTTACAGTTGAACAATATTAAACAAGGTAGAAATATAGAAAGTCCATCACTAAATACACTAAGTTGGGCCATGCGAGACAGTTATTGTCCTGATGTGGAGTTGAGGTCGGGTTGGGCTCGTCTGATTCTCTCTGACCTACGTAACCCAGGACCGGGTGAGTCAGTGACGCGTTCCTCCTGTCCAGAAATAGCGGACTCGGTAGCTTGTGGCGGGTCAATGACGTGTCCCATCTATACTAAAACATTAGGTTTACGTCGTATTGGCTGACCATCAAAGAGCTGTATGACGGTGGTCATGTTTGTCTGGATGTTGATAACAGGTGCTTTCACTCTAATGTGAATGGCTTCTAATATCTGTAGTCTCCTCCGATCACTGTAACTAGTAATGGTTTAGGTGTTGTTCACTATAATCTCCCTCGTTAGCCTCGTTCCATGCTGTTGTTCATGATGTTGTTTGATTCCACCTTCTTGTAAGTGGAGCGAAAGGCGGCGGCTCAGGGCGCAGGTTGTATGTCCAGTGTAGTTTATGTGGTAGGGCTGACAGTTCCCAGCATTACATCGGTACTCTTATAACACATCGGTACGATTCAAACTTTCAGAGCGACCTACCATGTTGTTGTTCAATACGAGCGAACATATTTTCGGATTAGTATCGTATATCATCAGACTGATACTCTTGGCTTCATCAGTCGCTTTGCAGTTTCTGGCCACAATATCTCGCACGACTTATCGTCCTTTCGATATGTTGTCGTAAATGTGTTCCTGTATTAAACTTTAATGCTGTCACGTTGAAAGGACAACTCACACCACGTCTACGGGAAGCGGCGAAACAGTTGCGTGATAATGAGAGGATTGTTGTTAGACGTGCAGACAAATCAAACACTTACGTCATACTTGACCGACATGATTACTTAGAGAAATGTGAGACCATACCGCAAGATCCAACAAAATTTCAACGAATTTCAAGAAACCTCACAGACAGACTCGAAAAGCGCCTCAACTCAGTAATCACGGCTACGAATGCTGTGAAGGATGACATCAGATTCGATCTTCTAAAGGGTTACTTCGAACCAGGATATTTCTATGGAAACGTCAAAATGCACAAGCCAGGAAATTCTCTAAGACCGATTATCTCCCAGATCCCTTCACTTACCTGCAGGTTAGCCAAGAAGCTAAACCAACTGATCTCGCCATACATCCATACAAATTATTCCCTACGATCGACTGAAGAGTCTATTGATATCCTTAGAAGTAAACAACCACATGGCATCACAGCTTCCCTGGATGTGGAGTCTCTCTTAACAAATGTACCAGTGGAGAGGACACCATGTCATACCTCCCCTGAAGATGCCCAGAAATATATTTAGAGAAATGCTACGCGCCTGCACCATGGGAGCACTTTCAGAGGTCTTTAAGGCAAGCTTTATCGGCAGGTGGATGGAATAGCCATGGGGTCCTCCCTGGGGGTTCTCTTTGCGCAGGCATTTATGTCCTGTGTCAAACTACAGCACTGCGACCTGAGAGCATGACACCCCAGATTTACTGCAGATATATAGACGACATATTTATCTGCGTAGATAACTTAAACTCACTGGATATCCTCCGTAACCGACTCCAAGAAACTTTAGACATAAGATTTACAATAGAGTTGAATAATGATGTTAAGATTCCTTTCTTGGGGATGTAATGATTAGTGCCACATCAGGATCTTTCTTCACCAACGTTTACAGAAGGCCCACCAACCAAGGCAAATGCATAGATATAATACGTGAATGCACTCATAATTGCAGAAGGAGTGTTATTCGTGCATATGTGAGAGGAGCGGTCAGGGTGTGCTCAATCTGGCAATTTCTACATCAAAAACTTCGACGTGTCCGGCAAATGTTAATTAACGATGGATATTAGAATACTGAATTTGATACCACTGTGAACAACATGCCAGAGCAATACCTCGTGGTAAACAGACAAGCTCGACGAGACAGCATTAAAGTTTGATACAGGAACACATTTACGACAACATATTGAAAGGACGATAAGGTCATGCGAGATATTGTGGCCAGAAGCTGCAAAGCGATTGATGAAGACAAGGATATCAGTCTGATGATATACTACAAAAATCCGAAAACATGTGCGCTCGTAATGAACAACAATATGGTAGGTCGCTCTGGAAGTCTGAATCGTACCGATGAGGTATATGAGTACCGATGCAATATTGGGGACTGTCAGCCCCACCACATAAACTACATTGGACATACAACCTGCGCCCTGAGCCGCCGCCTTTCGCTCCACTTACAAGAAGATGAAATCAAACATCATGAACAGAAGCATAGAACGAGACTAACGAGGGAGATTATAGTGAATAACACCAAAATTATTACTAGTTGCAGTGCTCGGAGGAGACTACAGATACTAGAAGCCATTAATATTAGAGTGAAAGCACCTGTTATCAACCTTCAGTCAAACATGAACACTGCCATACAGCTCTTTGATGTCTCGCCAATAGGAAGTAGACCTAATGTCGTTTTAGCACAGATGGGACACGTCACTGACCTGCCATAAACTACCGAGTCCGCCATTTCTGGACAGGTGGAACGCGGCGCTGACCAACCCTGTCCTAGGTTGCGAAAGTCAGAGAGAATCAGACGAGCCCAACCTGACCGGGAAATAACGGTCTCACGTGGCCTAACTTGGCGTATTTAGTAATGGGCTATCTATATTCCCACGTCGTTTAACATTGTTTTACTGTAAGTATTTCTATATTTCAGTTTCCATATTTTTTATTTAGATTGTTACTCATACTACCCTTCATGATGTTGATTTGTTTCACTTCCACTTTCTTTTCGCTTACTTTTATATGCTATGTACTGTGTATTTTTCGAGAGTGTTTCTTATTCATATTTTGTTTGCGCTTAACATATCATATCCTAGTTCTATAACGCATTTTTTCTCTTTTTTGTAGATTTCTGGTGATGCCTTTGTGAAGGCGAAAGCTTGATTGAAAAATAATGGAGAACTTTGGACAACTAGTGTTTGAGCACCCACATAATGGTAGAATAATAATGGGAAAATTAGAGTACATATATACATATATAAAGTAAGATTGAGGAACAGGTTAGTTAGGATGAGTTTGAATGGAGAAAACTTGAAGGATGTTAAGTGTTATAGAAACCTAGGGGTGGACATGGCAACAAATGGAACCATGAATGCGGAAGTAAAGTCGTAGGGTGGGTGAGGGGGCGAAGGTTCTGGGAGCGATGAAGAAAGTGTAGAAAGAGAGAAACTTTATCTGGGTGGGCAAAAATAGATACATTTGAAGGTACAGTAGCTCCAACGATATTACATGGTTGCGAAGCATTGGCCGTAGAAAAGGCTGTGCAGAGGAGGGTGGATGTGTTGGAAATGAAATGTCTGAGGACAACTGGTGGTATAAGGTGGTTTGATCGAGTAGGACGATACGACCCCGTCGAAGGTGACTTTTCACTTGCGGTGTAACCAGAGGCAGGCTGACTCCGGTAACACACACACACACACACACACACACACACACACACACACACACATATACACTGAAGGGGTACCACCTATACGTTAAAGGGCCTGGAGTCTCGGGAGGAGAATAAGAATTAATCAAAGGAAAGGAGCTCTCTTTTTTCAATGACAAATGTTTTCTTCCCGTACCACCCACTTTTATAGTTTTCTCTTGATTTAGATACATTTAAAAATACCTAACATTTTTCTAAGGGAAGAAACATATATCAATAAATAACATAACTCAATGGGAAACTTTCGTAACTTGAATTATGAATGACAAATATTAAAGCTGCATGAGTTTCTCGGAGGAGTGACATGAGCTGTTGTTGCAAATCGCATTCCCTCGTAGGATAGTTGTGCTGAGATGCTGAAATAGGAAACCGACTGCTCTCTCGTCTTTAGGCGCTTGGATCAGCCCTAATCCTGTGTCACTGAAGAAGTCAATGTCCTTCTTGCCTGGTCCTACAACGAACGAAGAGATATTGTGGATCCAAGTCGCCGTGTTTTGTTTTCTTCTGCCGTTCCCTGAAGTCTGCAGATCCACCTTAGTTTTCTTAGGTTCTCTTCAGATATGTGTCTGCCAAGGTAGAGGCGCACTTGTAGTCCCACACCAAATGCCTACCCCTCTTCCAGGCAATGATGTTACGTCGTCTGCTCACTTCCATCAGGTTTGAGGAGTTGAAGCGTGCCGGCAGACAGAACTCTTGCATCTCAGTGCACGTTGGCTATACTAGTCAGCCACTGCACTGCCTTAGACACATTGATACTCTGAGTAGATAGGGAGCGGTAAGGCAAATAGTTATTACCAATATGGAGACGATATGGGTCGAGTCGGATGCCAAAGGGAGGAGACTGAGACAGCGTGTAAGAAGTAACCCGAACGAAGGGCCCTGATGGATAGCAAGTGGTCCTATCTCTTTCCGGCCTTACAAAAGTCCGGCGTGGTGTAAGCTTGTTCGGAAATTGCCGAAGCTTCTTCCTGCATGGCTAAGGTTTATCCCAGCTGCTTTGCTTATGGGTCCATGGAGAAATGGATCTTGATAAGGTATTTGCCAAGTCGTCCCACACTATGGCTGCCTTGAAGAAATCTGGGTCATGTTCACCTGTAGAGCTCCGACGAGCATGTGGCAGCATTTCGGACTCCAGTTCGCGTGAGGTTATTGGTGGACTTTAGTTTTAGACATTTTGTTGTAATCTGTTTTAGACGACACATACAGTACTTAAAGATATGCTGGACAGTTAGATTGTGTGAATATTTTCGTGCGTATCAAAGTTTACCTTTTCTTTCTTCTGGTGCTGCAGTACAAGGGAGCAATTCAAGTACTAATGTTTATCTTGCAGTACCTGTGGTAAGTTCTGCCATACAATCAACATAAATCTAAGCATGTGTCTTAAACTACGGTCTATACACCACAGTGCGAGAATCGTTAATCCTTGGCGAGGGTAGAATTGTGCACGGAGAATGATGTTAAATCTGATCTGACGGCCCAAATTTAGAACTCAAAATTGGTAGCATTTTGATTTTTCTTTTTTTTTAGAATTCTGGATTTCTTTTTTCCACCTCGTCGACTCGCATAAGATGAGGAGACGCGAGGATAGATATGATGTACTCATTCGATCCACTCAAAAGAGACCGGAGTAGAGTTAAATACATGTATGTGACTTTTTATTCTGTTCCCCAGGCGCAATGATTCTTACATCATTATCGACGACGATCATATAAAGGAGTACAAAGTAATACAAAGCAATGAAAAGACAACAGACCATTGGGTCCTTTTGAGGCTGTTTGTGATAGTGGAAGATATCAGAAACTCACAGATTATTGTGGTAAAAGTTAGAAGATATACTGTACATATAATTCAAAGAGAATAACTTGCAAATTGTCAGTGTGACTAAGGAGGCGAAAATAATGTAAGTCCTAGACTTGAAGCAAAGTATTTATCAAGTCTATTCTCAAACGTTCTGCTTTCAACCATTCTCATTGGCATGTAGTTCCTAATGTTAAAAAACATGTTGAAGAAGTACTTCGCCTCATTCGAAGTAAAACCTTTGCCTTCGAGTTTTTATCCACTACATCGAGTGAAAACACGAAACAAGTCTTAAGTAACTTGATAGATCAACATAATCAAAGTCTTTGATAATCGTAAATACTTGTATCAGATCACCTCTTTAGCCTTCTCTTTTCTAAGCTAGATAGACTCACGTCATATATTCTGTGTTCGTAGGATTTGTTTCTCAGCTTAGGAATCATCTTGGTAGCTCGACATTACATTTTCTCCATTCTGTTTAATTTTCTTTTGGTAAGGTGTCCAAAACTGAACACAGTATTCAAAATGGGAACGAAGCAATGAACTTTAAAGAGTAATCACAATTTTCCTGGGCCTAAATTCGAAGGCCCTACTTATGAATCCAAGAATTGTTCGCTCTTTTCATTGTATTTGTGCACTGCTTACTTGTATGTAGGTCACCAGAGATGGTTATTACGCCCAAATCTGACTCTTTAACCTTTTCCAGTTCAATAGAATTCATACTGTAGCTTGTCTTTCGTTTTTGTTACCTATGCATAAAACTTTGAACTTACAGATATCAAAATTCATTTACGACCGATAAGTCCAGCCCACCAGTTTGTCTATGTCAGTTTGAAGCTGTAGACATTCAAGTTCAATTGTAGATTTACTTCCCAGCTTATCATCATCAGCTAATTTTGATATCTTGCAATACAGTCCATCATAAATATCAATAATTTATATGAAAAAGAGAACCGGTCCCAAGACTGATCCTTATGGCACTCCACTTATTACGTCTAACCATTCTGAGGCTTTACCATTAATCACAACTCGTCGTTTACGGCTAGTCAACCAATTTTCTATCCACCGATGTACAACCCCATCATTGCCTTTGATGCATAACCTGTCAAAGTCTTTTCGGAAATCTTGATAGAGACATCAGCTACTATGGTAAATACAGATGTAAAAAAATAATTCATATTTTTTGCCATGGCGTCTTTGTCTTGAACGAAGACACCGTTTTCTGTAATCAGTGGACCAATTGACTGGATAACGACTCTCTTACTTCTAAAAAAATCGTAAAACTCTTTTGGGTTTGTTTTGCTATTTTCAGCAATATACACTTCGCATTGAGGTCAGTTGTCATATAACTCTTACGTTCTCTAAGCAAATTTGCAGAACTTACTGCATCAGGTTGTTCATTAGTCTCTCTGAGTTTTTTTTTTTTTTATGAGGTACTTCCTTAGACAACACACACTTTTATATTTGACTGTTCCACTTCCTTAGCTCTGTTTTAGAAACAGACCGTTCACCACGCATTGGTACATGTGCTCCCTCTTCGACTTTGAAGGTTTTACGAGAGCTTTTCCAAGCAATGTTCATGTCGTTTTCATTGACCGTATTATCCCAGGTTTGCGCGTCAGGAGCAATGCGAAGATCATTACAATTTGCATGTTTAGAGTAGGGTATTTTTACCCGAATATCATGTTGACCAACACTACTTGCGGTGTTGAAAGCGACTTCAAAAGTGATCACTTGCGCCAAACTTTTCTCTAACTTCACGAGTAGGTTTCTCGACTAATTGAATCAGGGTACTATCAAGCAAATTTAGGTAGAATCCACGCCCGGCATGTTAAAATCTCCTGCTATGATAGAATCTTGTTCATCACTAATTTCAGCTGATTGATAATAGAATCTTTTGTCTGCATCTGTTTTTTCTTACGAAAGCTTATGTTCACTTTCCATAACGGATTCATTTTTTTTTTTTAACTACGGGATTTAACTTTAAGAAAGAGCAAGACAACACCGCATACTTTGTACCTCCTATCCTTACAAACAGGGTATGCCCTGTAACTGAGTACTAGGCGAGGAAATTTCTGTCGTTTGATATCTAACCAAGATTCGGAAATGGCAATCATATCATAATATCCTTCTAAGGCTGTTGTCTCTAATTCCAGAGATTATATTGCGTATACTCCAGGCGTTAACATAAGATATTCTTAAAGAAACTGAGGCCTGTTTCGAAGGGTACTTACGGAGGGGGATGGGTCTGCTCCACACGGTCTGCGTGTTGTGACCAAAACGCACGCACATGTAGACTCACTGAGGAGCCTACCAAAACGCGCAGCTCCCACTTCATTCAGGTGTAGTCCGTCCTTCATAAACATATCAGACTGCATGTTGGAATTCTACCACAAGTTTATGAACTCAACTCCTTCAATGGATTTGCTATAGGAAGAAATCTATTTCATCTGCAGAAACAACTTTAAATAATGTTAAGTTACGGTTCTCAAGGTTAGCAAAAGAACTATTTCTTAACTCTTTTGTGTCATTTATGACTGGTGCAATTGCACTGGTAAACGTAACAGGTGGTACCATTAAATGTGTGTATATACGGTCCAGTGATTTCAAAATGAGTTACCGTAGGTTGATAATTACTTATTTTTCGATTTTTTGAAATACTCTCACTAATTAACATTGTCTCAATTGCTTTAGTCAATGCTAACCCCACTGAGATGAGGATGGGACACACGTGGAAAGCACTAAAAGTCTAGTGTGTGTGTCTTTTAACCTCCGTGTGGCCGAGGCAGCCGGACGCTTTACATGAGATCAAATCCCATCCGTGATGCATACACATTTGTCTGTCCAT
>JAYMFT010108083.1:0-13587 GCA_038088735.1 Panulirus argus | reverse complement strand
ATATATATATATATATATATATATATATATATATATATATATATATAGAGAGAGAGAGAGAGAGAGAGAGAGAGACTCTTTACCTATATTAACAATCATCATTCATTATTTTCTAGTGTTCTAATTTCGTTTCTGCTTACTTATTCCCCTGATCTCATATCACTTTTCTGAATCCTTGAAGGAAATTGATTGGATAGTAGTGCCAGAACAGTTTGCAAGTGAAATCAAGTCCAGACTTATGTCATGTAGTAACGTGTCGATACGGCATTTCACTAATCTTATCATTCGTACACCAGATGAACGATTTCTGCTGCAATAACGGCATCAGGAGAGGGAGTGGCTGCTGACGGAACGAGAGCTTTCAGGATATGGCAGTACCTGCCGTTCCCTACGATGTCTCTCATCATCCTCGTCACCTCTGCCGTTTGGTTTCTTATACGTATATCCTACTTGGGAATCATTCTTAATACCAACAACCTCACGAGGTAGGGGACCGACTCTCAACCCTGTTTGGGAATCAGAAACGGATTCAAACAGTTTTTGTGTGTAGTATCAACAAAAATATCAACTTTGTATTTTGTAGTCTTGATAGCTATCACGACTACGTCCCCACATCTAAGCCATGTTTCTTTATGTTGAAGAATTCCGTTTCTCAATTTTGTTTTCTATTTATTTGGTTTCGCCTGAAGTTTAATAATATCGAGGATGTGAAACACTCTTAATATACGACAGTATCAAAATTTCATGAACAATATTTTCATGTAAGCCTAGACTAGCAGACGACAATATACAAAGGCGCTTTGCGATACGTTCTACAAACTTTCATCTTTCATTTCAGTTGGAGAGAGATTTCTTCAGTGGCAGCAAAAAAAAGACTGTTTTCCCTCTCTGCATGATGCACGTAATATAGTTTCCTATGCATGTTCTGAATATAGATGCGGTGTAATTCATGACTTATCAAAAGCATTTCAAGCAATATTGGTCACAGACCATCAAAACGGATAGAGAGTGCCTTTTTTGTCTGTGTCCAACAAATAAACAAACGTCTCATTGCAGTTGATGGCTTGTCTCCTCAGACTAGAGCCAATTTGAAGGTCGATTGTGCTCCGATAATTCAGTCTTCATTTCCATACCAATGGTCACTTGTATACACAATGAAATGAGTGTGGGAAGAACAAAATTGTGAAAGAAAGGTAACAAAAGACATGATTTATGACAAGGTTATCGACTGCAAAACAGTAGTAACAATAGTAGTAGTAGTATTAACAGCAGTAGCAGTAGCATCAACCTACTTTCCTGACCTATATGAGATAAGATAGCACAAAAGATATTTTTTTGGTCCAAAACTGTGACAGAAATGGTAATACCTTTTTATGAGCCGTCTAATGTTAGCTCTAGCATAATAATATTGATTCACAGCTGTATAATATTAATGTTAAACTGCTATATTTCTATTCTATTTCTTTTTCTCCTAGAATTCATCCAGAATTCTGCAGTTAGCGCTATCTTTTAAAGGTCTATTACAGATTATGGATGGGTTATGTGGGTGTTGTTAGCTGTGTATACCCTCTGATGCAACACTGCTTACCATGCAAGAAATTCACGTGACTATTCGTTCACTGAACGTTCTAGTAACTGTACTGCCAGGTTATATACAAGATGCTTGGTTCTCAAGACAAGACATTAATTCCAGTAGCAGCACCCATATATCACTGTGAATATTGACACTTTCCTGAAATCATGTTTTCTCCTTTTGGAAATACTGTCTGTTCTTATTCTCCCCATAGAATCACGCATGTCTTCTCAAGGCAGGATCAAAAGACTTGAATCTCATATCAAAGATGCGTTCCAGAGACAGCTATCCTCATGACGACTGAGCTATACTCGCACAAGGATGCACCTTCGTCTTTCTTGCCAGCTGTTTAGGAAGCTTATGTGCCACTTTCGTCACAGGTACCTTGGTAAGTTACGAATATCATGCCTTCTATAGCCGGATAAGTTCTGGATTTGCATCTGATCTGCAGAGAAGCCAGCTTTCTATTTCAGCACCTCAGTACAGCTCTCCAACAAGAACTTACAAGCAGTGTTATCAGCTTGTGTGCGCCCCTTACTACAAAAAGTCCATTTTATTCTTCTGATCCAGGCACTGTGATCCAAGTGAATGTGATTCTAGGCGGAGCTGGGGTTCTTGGAGGCCTCCGCCGGAGACCAAAAATGGACCTCTCCCAGAGACCGTGTACGACGTGGAAGACCGAGGCAGGGCCATGAAAGGCAGTAGAGCCAGGAACTTCGTCCTGGGCAACGAAGACACGCAAAAGAACGAAAGCAACAGTCAGTCCTAGTCGCTACTGCGCAGGATGCGTTGGACAGGCAAGCCAACAGAAGCAGCAATCGAGGCAGTAACACCGCACAAAGACATAGACGATTGCCATACGAACAAGAACAGTAATCAAGGTACTAACGTCGCTCAGGACGTGGGAGAAGAGAGGACAATAATCGAAATGAACAGCATGAGCAAGAATCGAGATCAATAGCTTTTGAAGAGATGCTTTACTGATGATGGTTCCGTAGGAACGGTTGTGTCGCAAATGCGAGTAGTCATCCCCACGGAAACTACGGGATGCTGCAGCTACTCATGTGCCTCTGGCCCAGGCCTTAGTTGGCTGGTATAAACGGAAAAAGCTCGCGAGAGCAGCAGCAGAATCAATATCTGTAGAACAGAGAGGGAGCAGAAGAATCATGGGAAGAAGGAAAGGGATAGCTGATGCTCTTTTCCAAAATGGTGAGAGCTGTGCTGTTCATTACGATTTATGGTAATACCTTCATTAAAACATATATTTTCGACAAGTTACATAGTAGAATTGTCACTTAGAATTCTTCTATGTGTGTGTGTGTGTGTGTGTGTGTGCAATTATATGAGTGTGTTTTGTAAGCCCATAAGTAAGCTATTCTATATATGTAGTGTTCATGAAACTGTCAAAAGAATATTATCTAAATCTTTTATTCTACATCTTTTTTTAAAAAAAAAGTGTAGACTAGAGTCGATGAGGATCCGCACTACACAAAATATATATCACCACGAGCGCACTCCATACTTTTGACTAAAGATCATAATAACCTTCATATTCAAATTTGAAAGAAAAAAAATTCCTGCTGATGAAGGTTTTCACAATGAAGAGTATCCAGCCGCACCGAATATTCTAAGACTTGCTGGAACTTTATATTTTTTCTTTCTCAGGAATTTGCATAAATTTTTCTATTCATATGCATAACTTACTTTTTTTTGCTTGAGTGTTCTCTCCGGATTTTGGGTTACGCTGGATATGGCGGCGAGTCGAAAGTCTTGCTGGAATTCCAACCCTTTTTCTTTATCACTTCTTCCCGTTTAAGTGCATGAACAAAGTCACTTCTCATTATATTCATCTTGCTCATTTTGAGAGGCAGGAGGGACTAATCGAGGCAGAAAAACATGAAATATTTGATTTGTTGCTTAACTCAGGTCTGAGGATGGAGAGAGAGAGAGAGAGAGAGAGAGAGAGAGAGAGAGAGAGAGAGAGAGAGAGAGACTAGCGATGGAGAAGCTGGGTGAGTGATTTGAGAGACAGGCGTCAATCACTCACCCTCGCCCCTTTGCTATTTTAATTCTTGACAAGAAAATGCTCGAAAAAAATAATAATTTAAAGCTTCTCCATCAAGTTAACAAATTCGTGATAGTCCATGAATATTTTGCCATTATACGACAAACTTTGACAAGGATGAACTGCTCAGATAAATTCATTACCAAGCAACAGTCGTTTGATCCTTCGACTTCCTCCTGTTGGAAGCTCGACCCGAACACGAGAGAGAAGCGTAACTAAGGACCTATCGGCAGCCCACAACCCCTCCTCATTTGTAATTCAGTTCCCGATGACTGTTTCACTTTAATCGTAAAACGGATTTCTAGCCGACGGTGATTAAGTTTATCCCTCACAATTCCTCTTTTGCCCTTAGTTAGCTATATAGATAGAGACAGACAGACAGACAGACAGACAGACAGACACACAGACACAGACGACTCGCAAATCATCAGACGATAGGATTATAAAAAATGATAAGGAAAAACGTTTCTCAGGTCACCACATTCACAGCCTTCTGGAAATTCAGCACTTAGTCGCAGTTTCCGGTATTACTTAAGCAGCGCTAGGAATAAGTGAACGGCCTTTACTTGCTCACACATCTTCTCTTTAGCTGTCACGTACATTGCGTAGAAACCGAAGCCCCTCTCTCAATCCACAATCAAACCCCGCAGATCTTTCCTCTGTTTCCCTTACGTAATTCAGAGGCCCTGGTTCAGCCCAGTGACAGCATGTCACACACACACTCTATACATCACTTTCCTCCATTCTGTTGTACTTCTTTCCATGCCTCTTAACCCAACTTGAATACTCAGGTCCCGATAACTCAAAGCGTCTTTCACTCCGTCCTTCCATCTCTACCTCAGACACAAACTGATCTCGTCACAGTTGGTCGGGGTAGTTACTGTTAATGATATTTCATTAGTCTTTCCCTTCCCATTTTCTCCTCATGCATGTGTTACAGTAGAAAACGAAGTCTCTTTCCATCAATATTCCGTGTCCAATCCACCGAGAATTTTCAGATTCGCCAGGTTAGGAAAAGGTAAAAATAAAGGTATTAAATATTGATCTAAAATGCTCTAAACTGTAAAAATAATCACTTCGAGGGAATTCTAACAGAAAACTGATAATTTAACAGTGCAATGATAGAAATGCAGACGTGGTATGTCACTTGCAGCGTCACTGCAGAAGAATATGTGTGTATACATTCTGGGAATACTTGCATACTCAATCCCACCGGCCATAGCTACACCACCGAGTTGCCTTCTGTAATCAGTGGTAGTCAAACAACTTGAATATACCTATATGCGTTTATGTTTTCAAGCAATGATTGTCACAATCGATCATTAGATTCAAGGCATGCAACTGAATTTTAGCTAACTTATAATGTAACTAGATTATCGATGAATATGGAACAGCAAAATACGCAAAAAAGTGCTTTTCCAGTGCATTTTTTTTCAAAGTTTTATAAATATATCATAATGTCTTATCTAGAATAGTCGTAAGGAGAGTGATATGATATACTAATCAATAGTAACTTAGTTAATATATTATGATGGACATTGCGTTACCGTTTTCTTTTCCAGGCTACTGGAAGGGGCCATGGAAAATGTAAGAGAAAAAAAAAATATTTACAGACTTGACAGTGAAGAGGTATTGTGTACGCCAGAAATACCACACTATCAAGCTCCTCGTCTCCTGACGTGGACGGTAGCCACACCGTTCAGTTAAAAAGTTTAAATTGTTTTTGTGTCAGTGTTGGCAGGAGTGTGGCTAGGCTGGCTGTTTTGATTTGTTGGTGTTTGGACGGGACTGTAGCCAGCCAGGATGATGTCGCCTCCTCTACCCCCAAACCTTATATGAAAAGTGTCGGTCAGAATTTATTGCAAGGTGTATTTCATGCGTAGCGCACGATCGTGGTACGCGATGTGTGGGTACACTATACTGCAGCGGCACCGAAAATCTGTCTTATGCTGCTACTCTCTCTCTCTCTCTCTCTCTCTCTCTAGCCCTGCTTGTGACCAGCTAGCTCAGTCTGCCATATCCTGCCTTGTTTGTTGTTGAATGGGAGATGCCTAGTTAATAACGCGTCGTTTGCACCTTTACTTCCTTTTGCGCTGCACCAAAAGATCGTCCGAGATCAAGGTTTGAGTCGTAAAAGTCCAGAGCACGGGAATATGTCATCGAAAACGAAAGTGAGAAGTATGCAACAACGCATGTAGAGAAAATGCATAAGACATTATACTGAAATGCCTACTTCCCCTCTGAACACATTTATATCGCATCTCCGCCTAACTGTCGGGGAGCACATAACTCAGTAATGCCCACTGACCGCTTCCCCCCTCCCCTCACCACTACCAAGCCCCACTCACCCATACATACCTGTGTATGCATATTCCCTTAAACCAGTTAGATTAAGAAACCAATCCTGACTCAACAACCCATCTCCGGCGCCCGATGCCCCTCAGATATTATTACCTCAGCCGCCACGTCACCAACTCATCCAATTCAAATCGTAGACTCGATCTCCTCCATCAGAAGTACCCAAGTACGTACTCCTCGCCCCCTCCCAAAAGAGTCTTCTCTCTCTCTTTCTTCCTTACTCCTCTCGCTCTACCATCTGCGTAAGCACTGACAGTCATTTTCCCTTCCTGATATACTTTCATTCTCCCCTCTCATCAGTTTAGACCTCACCTCCCGACACAAACACATTCCCACAAAGCTTCCTTCATGAGAGGCGTCATTCCTCTCACTTTCCTCTCATCCTCACCCTTTGGACGTTCCTGAACGATCCTTCCCCTTCCCCTTGAATTCACTTTCACTCCAAACCAGATCGTCCAGGGTTCTCTCTCTTCACACAGCGATCTTACTCGTGGGGGGTGTTAATTTTCAGACACTGTTGGTTGGTCGTCTGAGCTCTGGGCATGTTAACTGCCAAGGGTCATTAAGACCGTAAATTCAAATCTACATCAGTCAAACAAAAGAATCGTTAACACCTTTAGGTATTAAGAATACCTTAAGGGCATATTCCACTCTCACTACGCATGAGACCCTACAGAAGACAATCTTCCCGAGTTTATAACAGGATAACATTCTTATACATAAGCGTTTAGTTCGAGATTACTCGGAATACTAAATGCAAACGTAAGCAACGGGATAAATGCAACGATGACACATAACAAATTCACCATATTAGATACTGTGATAAGAAAGAACATAGAGATATCGCTGTACTTCAAAAGGCATCGCCAGATGCAATTATCTTCTGAGCCACAGGGCATACAAACAACCCCTTCCCCCACACAAACACACACCAGCAACAAAAGGGAATAAACTTAGTAATAATGCGGTACCACCATCATGTTGGGCCACCACGTATCTCACACTATAATTACTGTGTGCATATTACATCTGCATTAGTTTACACTGAGGAGCATAACCTGGCAGTGTAATATCATTAGTGGGTGTGTTAATGAAGCTTCTGGAACAAGAGATGTTTAATTCAACCGCTAGGAGAACGCACAACAGAAGCAAATCATACCCGCTATATTGTTCAGAAAAGAAAGCCAGTAACCCGGGAGGATACAGACAGCGTTATTGGTTATAAAAATATTACGCGAAGAAAAACTGTACGAGACAATATGGTTCCGGTTGGGTAAACTCTCCACCCGTCCGGCTCACAAACATCTGGTCAAATAACGTAGCTGTAACGCAGTATGTAAGGCCAGCATTATTCAGTTAGGGAGAGAAAAGAATATAATCGAGGCAAACTTTTTAAAAGTAGGGAGATAATTGCACTTAGCGCTTCGACCCGTCCGTCGAGCATGATAACCAATTCACTGGGACTATAGACGCAATACCTCAAAAGAGTTTTAGCCATTTCATATATCGCCCTTCGTAAATGGAAAACACATAGCATGTGCACAGTTGCTTCCTCTCCCTATTCGTATCTTTCTTTCAATAATCTGTACTTTATCACTTGCCCTTGAGGGGCATGTCATAAGAAATAATGTGTGCTAAATAGGCGCAAGTCGAGGGGGAAGACAAGATACGTTTGTCGAGGATGAAGTGAGTTTAGGTTTAGTGAGAGTGAAGAGAACCTGCACATGTCGGGCGTAAAGTGATTTTTGAGTTTTCGTGGGTGTACTGATGATGCGTTCTTCGAGGGAGAAGTGAAGAAGTTCTTGCCGAAGGTGAAGTGATTTGTTTTTAATATCAATGTTCTGAGCTTTCAAAGAAGTTGAAAAACCCTGCGCTGGGTTATGGCGAAAATTACTTCATATCTGGTTTTCATATGATCTTCTAAGTCAGGTTTATTTCAGTCGAGGTGACATTTTCTCGGATTTATGATGTTCTTCTCTTGGTAATCCACTTTCAAGAGAACATAACGCATTTGTCAGGAGAATAACGTTTGTCTCACCGTTATAAAGACAGCTCTTGTCTGAGCCTGCTACAGAGGATGGCATAGTGTATTATCACATATACTTTGATATGTAATCCTCTAAACGCTTACATCTTTCTGTGAGCCTGGTAAAGTGAGGAGAGCTAATCTCTTTAGCGTATACCATTCAGCAAAATGAATTTGCAAATAGCTGTTTAGAAGTGGGAATCTGGATAAGTACTTAAATAAAGGGACTGGGGCAACACAGGAGGAGTGACTAAGGGAGCACAGGGGAACATTTTGCTAGTGGTACATCTCACTGTGTTGCCTCTGGTAGCCTACGTAGACATTCTTGCCCAACTGACATAGACAGTGTTGCCCTGCTGAAGTGAATATGTTGGCCTACTGCCATGGACAGTGTTACCCAGCTGAAGTGGACAGTGCTACCCAGTTGGCGTGGACCATATTATACAGTTGACCTGGACAGTATTATGTTACCCATCTGAAGTGAACACTGTTACCCTATCAAAATAGCTAGTGCTACTCTGCCTAAGCTTACAACGTTACGCCTGTTACATTTACGGCCGTGCAGAACATCCACAATATCACAGCTACAACACAAACCCCATATCTTTACTAGACTGTGACTGACTACCAAGGGCTACATGGCACGGGTCTTAATTCATGTGAACTCTACAACGTATAAATACAGCTTCCTCCAATATCCTCCAATATTCACACTTGCTGGTGAATAACGTCAATGTTCACTGCAAAGGGAAAAAGTTAAATGTCCTATACGTTCACTCCGTTCAACGAGCCCTAGGTTACTGCTTAGTTAACCGAGGACTCTAGTGCCTTTGTGACCTTAGGCTCGCCTCGTTAAGCGTCACCGTAATTACTGGAGCAATTGCCCAGACCCGACAGTGACAGTTATTGGCAATCATGGCGCTTGAGGGGCGACGTCGTCTCCGGCTGGTTAATTATAGGAACTGAATAATAATGGCGGAAGGCTGGTAGACTAGAGACGCACATGCGCGCGCGCGCGCACACACACACAAACACACACGCATACACACAGGCACACAAGCATATAAACACACACACACACACACACATACATAAATCTCTAAGAGCTTACATGATGTAGTGGTTAACGTCGCTGACACTGATTCACGTACGGCGCCCGCCCGGGTTCGAATCCCAGGTGCGGCAACCAGCCCACAACCAAACCAACTGTTCATCCTCCTCAAACACAGGTCAGTGGGTGGGTACCAGGCTTAGGCTGGGTTGTATGATTACCTATTTGTACTTTACCGGAATCGAGTTTTACATTCGTGGGGGCCCTATCTTTTGAATCTTCTCTAACATCATCATAACTTTTAAAACACACATGCAGTCCGTAATTACTATAACCTTATTCGGTACATTCCATTCATCCACTACTCTTATACTATCAAAGTTCGTAATTACATCTAACAAGCAATTACTTAATTTCATGTTATGGCTTCTGGCTGAGCAACCCCAACACCTTTCAAAGAGCTGTTCACTGTCTACATCATCAGTCTGGTTTAAAAAACTTGAGTCGTTGCTACTAGGTTATCCTTCACTCTCCTTTCTTTAACGGTATGCAAAATTCAAGGCCTCTAGCGTTTCCCTATAACTAAACTCCTTGATAACATCTTCGCTGCCCTCTTCTGGGCCTTCTATATCAGCTCTTTGTGCTCCTTTTAAGGTGCGGTGACCAAACATGAGAAGCATATTCCAGTTTGGGCCTTCTGCAGGACATGAACAGTTTGCTGAATGTCTCCTCTTGTTAGTGAACTTGCCACAGCAATACAAGCTAATTGCTAGCAGAAAGTTGGAATTTCCTCAACTCTCCTGCAAAGGTAAAAATCTGGCGACAGGTAAGTGACGATGTTCCTCTCATGACAGACTCCTGCAGTTTAAGTCCTGCTGGATAACAATCTTATTAAGGACTTTGTATCAGTGTCAGATATTCAGTACAGCTGAATTTCTTCAACTATGAAGTCTGTTCCATATCCCCTTGTAAGTTGAAGTTCACCCCTCCCTAAGTTTCCAGTTCCCTCTTGACCTTTGCATCATCACCAAATATATCCAGACAGGACCATCTGGCAAGTCTTTTACACAGATCAAGAAGAGTAATGGTCCCAGAACAGTGCCCTGCGGCACTCTACGAGTGGCCTTCACTCATTTCAAGAAAATTTAGCGATACGGACGAATCTTACGGTTACAGCAATATGGACAAGTCTTATGTTTACAATAAGGGTTCATAAGTCTTAGGAAAGAGTGGAAGGCAATCCACCATTCAACCAGCGACCCAGGTCGACAGTGGCTTAATGGTATTCCTCCCCAGCGACATCATCATATGTTGCTGACCTCGTGTCTTCCATCAGACCAAAATGATTACAAATGACCCTACATCCAACATAAGCGACGGACGGTTCAAATTACAGTGCTGCCTGGGTTGCTACCAGCCTGTTCACGGGGGATGGTCCCACTCCATAGAACGATTAAACTATTTTAGAACATAGATCAAACAGATATAAATCTGCATTTATGGGCGTAAAAGCTCTTTCTTCTTATCTCCGTGACTATATCTCCGTGTTCGGTATGAATAGAGAGCGTTGTCGTGTCTTTTAACCCTCACTCCCTCGAGATATGTTGTTTCCTGTTTCTTTTTCTATGGAAGTCCCCGGTCGGTTTTCCTGGAAACTTGGCAAACATGGACCTTAGTGCATTATAATAAGTCGACGTACGAGAGGAGCAGAAGAGAAGCAATGGGTCCCCAGGACATGCTGAGGGATGCATGAAAAACCAAAGACGGGACAATATATACCACAAACCCAATCACCGAACACAGGATTGGAAATTACTCTGTAGACCGACGGAGCTGAAGAGAAGCATAGATTCAGGACCCGGGGAATGACGATACACGAACGTTAAGTCTGAGTGTACACGGCTACCTGCCAGATACACTGGATAAACTCCCGGGAAAACGGGCATAACAGAGATCAAGGTTGAGGTTTAGCGTACGTGGTGACGGCGGCCGGTGGGAGAGGTGGCCGGTGCTTGAGGAGGTGCAAATGGAGAGGTGTGAGGGAGTGAGAGGAGAGGTGGAGGCTAGCGACATGACGGTCGTTAAGCCAGTAACGTTAAACGCCTCACGTCTTAACGATGCCATAACATGAATTTACTGCACGGTTAAGACCTGACAAGGGCGGAGCTGGCAGGTATATATAGTGATATATATACGTATATATATATATATATATATATATATATATATATATATATATATATATATATAACATTACGAACAGAAATAATTTCTGCTCAGGTCACAATGCAAATACATATGCATATCATAGTACAGACATTGAGTATTATCTGTCTACGATATAATTACTTAAAACATGATGTTAACAAAGACAGATCACCCAACGGACTAGGCCACACTATTATGTCGAGTAACTAGCAGCATGTTTTGCATACACCAATATTTGGAAAAACATTCACCACTTTCTATTAGTTTAACGAGATGACTGGCATTGCTAATCAGAGATTAACGTTAATTTTTTTTCTTTTGCGCTGATAAACCTTATTCACAATCACTCTCACCATTATGAAAAATGATAATGGCTGGTTATCACATGGCATATCTATGTACCAGATACATTTGCAGGCAAAAGCAAATATTCCTCAACACCGCAGAGCCTCTGGTTCCCGCACGCACACACACGGACGCCAGGTGAAGGCAAAACGTCAAACCCTACAAGAGGCAAAGTCAATCCGCAAACAATGTTGGCTCTGAGATCTCCAGAGACAACGTGAAGTGTTTATGGTGTGACCATAACGCAGTGGTCGACACACAGGTGTACTATGTTGCTTTCATATGCCCTCCCGTTCCATCACCATCATTTTCCCATTGCCATTTGTTCTTCGCCATGCTATTCTGTTCCATCACTAGTTATTCCTGGCTACACCGCCCCATCACATCAGTTAGTTAAGATATTTATCACTTACATCAACCCACTGGCTTGTCACAGCATGCATTCAAACAGAAGATCAAATTTCATCATGGAATGTTCCACAGCGTAAACACAGAGCATGCAATAAGATTCGTACATAAATATGGAGCCACTATATAACCTACCTTAGCCTAATCTACCACACCAAACGTAACCCACCATACCCTACCCTAACGTAACGTAACCTAACCTACAATACCCCTACCCTGATGTAACATAACATTATATCACAGAGTCCAAAAAGTGGATCAGTACATCAACGCGAGCGTGGTTAGGCAATTCTCCTGATAGAGTATGCCTAGGTGCCAGTCCTACGGGGCCAATCTTCAGGTGAACCCTTGAGCCGGATGTGTGTGTGTGTGTGTGTGTGTGCGACTCTCCGGGTGGTTATTCGGAGGGGAGGCAGATTCGTCAGGTAATCCCCCCAAAAAGGCATCTGTCACAGCTATAATGATCACACAGATTGGTACTAAAAACGTTTTCCTTCTCATTGCAAAAAGCTTCATCTCTGTCATTCATCCCCAGCATTATACTGAGAGAGAGAGAGAGACAGAGAGAGAGAGAGAGAGAGAGAATGGGGGGGATGGGGGGAGTGCTAGCTATAGGAAAAGCTAATAATTGTGTCATGGCTTGGATCACTACTGGACAATAGTTTACGAGCATATTTTACGGAGTCATCAGGTAAGCCGGAGAATGGGCGCTCCACAGCGAGTATCTTGTCTTATGTGAAGCGAGCGTACAAAACTGTTTACCATTTTTTGTGTATTATTTGTTGTTTAATAGATAATGTTCTGTGCATTTTTGGTGAAAGTTCAACGATGTGTTGTGGGCGTCAGCATCAGTCATTTTTTACATCAGTTATGAACCGAAGAGAAGAAGAACAAATATAGCCTTTTGTCAGGTCAGCCATCAAGGGTGTTTATATGAACGTTGTAAGTGGACGTTTAATATGGGGTGTTCTGTGTGGCTAAAACAGGCATTTGAGAGAGAGTGTGTGTGTGTGTGTGTGTGTGTGTGTGTCTTAAAGGAACCTTCAGCAGTTGGATGTTCCAGCTGTTAGTGGGAAGCACCATACAAACGTTTATGGAAGTCTTCTGGTTGTTAATATCACTAGAGTTTTCTCTTGCTTGTTGTGAGAGAGAACCAAGCTAGTCACTTTATACATATTGAGTCTGTGGCGGATAAACTTAAAAGCAACTGACACTCTCTGAGCGTCTTGGGTGGAACGCTGATATGCACTGTAGTCAGAAAAAAAATAGTAATATTGCAAGATTAGTTCAGTAAGTAATTACCATATTTCATCTCGATTTGTAAATAATTACCATATTTCATCTCGATTTGTAAATAATTATATCAAATTTCCTAATTAGCAGGCTATTAAGTTTGATAACGAAAATGTTTAACAAATATGCAGTGAATTTTAGCTTTACATGATTCCCCTGATTGCGAGGTAATCAGGCCATAACAATATTTGTATATCACAGATATGAATGTATACTAAAGCCGATATTGATCCATATTTCAAATGTATGACACGTAGAGT
>JAYMFT010108072.1:0-13588 GCA_038088735.1 Panulirus argus | reverse complement strand
GATTATGGGCGAGGGGGGGGGGGAGAAAGAGAGAGGGGGGGAGATGGGGAAGAGGGGAGAGGGGGAGGGGAGATGAAGAGGGAGAATGAAATACAAATATACACAATAAACACTGAGTTAGAAAAGAGGCACTCACAGGGGGGGGATGTGTAAGGGGCGTGGGGGAGGGATGTGTGAGGGGGGGAGTGAGGGGGGCAAGTGCGCGAACTCACCCTAGCAGGCAGAGGGGAGGGGAGGGGGGTGGAACGCACCCTAGCACACACAGAAATCCTTAACACACTCTTTTAGTCTAAAGTGCTTCGGGCCACGACTCGCACTCAAAGACAGGCGAGTCTTCCCGAATGGCGGGGAGACTCTTAACCCGCACTCGGATACCTCATAACAGACAACTGGGGACTCAAGGGACGCACTCACGTCAGTTTACACACACTCACAAAGCGGTACAGTGGATCACTGGATCCATAAGGTGTCGGTGTGATACATAAACTGTACGCGTTACAGACTTATTTCCCTCACGTACAGTGATGGAAGTCTGGGATAAGCTTTTTCACGTACTTAAGGTACTTAAAAAAAGTGTGTCCAGTTCCCCCGATGAGGTGAAGTAACTGACGTGAGTGCATCCTGAAGTGCGAGTCTTACAGGATAATCAATACAACTTTCTGGAATATATATATATATATATATATATATATATATATATATATATATATATATATATATATGTACCTTCTGGGGTTCGAACCGAGGACATCGCGTATCCGCAGACGATACGCTTCTTACGCCTTGGTCCACGGCGACCCCCTGCTGACAAGATGGATGACCACACATCATTACATTATATACTTTGAGCCTTGAGACAAAACCACTTCAGAGACCAATGTCAAATCCTTCATTGGTGGTGGAGAGGAGGAGGGGGGCCTCTCTGGCACGACACTTTGACGTGAGTGACACCAGTGTCAGCTGCTGTCATGACACCCAGAGACCCACCTACACCCGTGCCAACACTCCCTTCTGTTGTAGAACACAAACACACGTGCATCCCCTACACACAGGCTACAGCAGTAGTAATAGTAGTAGTAAAGAAAAAATTATAATAACACATATACCCTATTTGCTGCTATAGTTGTTGTATAAAATAAGAGTACGTGTAGACTCAGCTCCTGCTGGAGAGGCGTAGTACAATGGATATCTTCAATCCTGGCTTGGTAGAAAACACACACACACACACACACACACATACTGTATTACTTGGGCCAGACGCAGCCTCGAGTTACAACTTGATGTACCCAGACAAGTTCTGGATGATGGAGAACCAACCAACCTTCACCCCTCCCCCCCCCCACACACACACGATTATAACTTCATTCATATCAAATGCAAAAACCCCGTGAGAAGGGAGGAGACAGGACGACCCTTGATGACAGCTAGACACGACTCTTTGAGTACCATCGTGCTTTGAGGGGTCGTGCCGTCCTGGTCAAGAGTCGTCGTCGTCGTCTTGTTCTAAAGGGGTTGAGAGGAGTGCGTGGTACACAATCACCGACCACGACTCCGGTAAAGGAAGGAGATACGACGAGGTTAAAAACTGTGGTACAGGTGTAAACATTGGTGATGGCAGCCATCTGGGAGTATACAGGCGGGACCCAAACAATTATCATTACTTCGTAAGGCAAGTGTAAAAGAGAGTAAATAGTGAGTACACAAGTGTTGGATATATCGTAGTCTGGTGGGGAAAAGGCTATGAGAGAGATACACTGTCAAGTCTCGAAGGGCTTAGTTCGCGAGCCTTAGCTGAAGAAAAAGTTTACAAGTTTCTCTTTTAAGGACGAAGACTTTACAAAGGTAATACCCAAGACTTAGAGGATACATACATACATTCGTGTCTGTGGGGATACATAAAGGATGGATATGAGGAAAAAGGAGAGGGAAAAAAGAGCGTCAATCTGCAAATGCTTCAAAGAGGTTAATGGACGATTGGGTCCTCCAGTGTGTGGAGGTTGGATATAGGATCAGCAAAGGGATTTCATCGTCATTACATACAACAATAGGATCCAAAGGACCTTCCCCACACATCACCAGGTGGGCAGGATAGTGCAATGAAGGGTATGACGTCAGCATACACGGGGGAAAAACTCGAATATATTCATAGAGAAAAGGTTTTTGTTTTGTTTATTACTATATCGCCATAACGCACGACATGACAAACCTGGGTGACTCCACATGGTACACAGACTGGCATCTCTCACGGTCCTGGGACACAGTTCCCTCACTCCCTCGTTAAGGACCTACCACCTATTTACCCCTAAGTCCGTAGGTGAAAATTTTAAGGACAATGTTGACATTGAGGGCTTTAAAAATCTTATGCACATGTCTTAAATTTAACCTCAGGAGCACAGCAGCTGGGCAGGTCCAAGTTGACGTAACGATAGGAATAGAAAAAAAAAATTAATTTCTTGTAAATTATTCTAGTTTTTAGATCTCGTGAAATTTGTACGTTTAAAAACTTTTAGTTTTTGAAATATAGAACAGAACATCTAACGTTCTTTGACGATTTCACGTTCTTGAGGACGATGGCACGACCCTTGAGCACGACGGTACGACCCTTGAGTACGACGGTACGACTCTTGATCACGATCGTACGACCTTTAGGTAGGATGGTCTGGCCTTTGACCCAACTTTTTTTTATATAAAGGTCAGGTCATATCGTCGTGCTCAAGGGGTACGTACCGCCGTGCTCAAAGGCTGTACCGACATATATAAGGGTCGTACCGTCCTCTCAAGGATGGTACCGTCCAGCTCAACGATCGTACCGTCCTGCTCAAGAGGTTAAATTTTTGCTTTCAGTTCACAAGTCTTTGTTTATGACAACTCATAGAAACACAACCGACATTCGTAATTCCCATCACGAAGCGTTGTGGCGTCTGCAAGACACACCCTGGCTATCTCTCGCTATCTATCAACTTCCATTACTGGTGAAATCCTGTTCAAAACTTCATAACGTACACAGAAGTTACGGTAAACTAACGACCTGTTATACAAACGATCTAACAATCCTACGTTATAGTTATCAAAAAGAAGCAGTGATTATGGCAGTACAGTGAAAGCTATCTTCTGGTCCTGTGCTATTATCTTGTCTTGCAGTGAAAAAGAAAAAAAAAATATTCTCGTCTCCAAAATATATCCTGCTTTCTTTAAGTGACTGTGGCCATCGCACTTACAAAAGTAGACACTCTAGCAAGAGTGCACACACATGAGTTGCTGAGATGTGTTTAAGTGTATCATAGTGATGTGCATGGTGATTTTTGTAACCGTCATCCCCGTACAGTTAGAGTACAGAAGTAGACTGTATTGCTGCCAGTTAGTTGGCCAGGTCACACCAGTTGAGACTGATGTTCCTACCAGTCACTTACAGACAGTAACATCTACAGTCATTGCTACAGTCAATGGGACAACGTGAGGTGACTGGTGCTGTAAGTTCCAGTCACTTGGCCTTTAAAGGGTTAGGTTAAGGGCCATAGACCGTCATATCCAAGGGCCATTCCTCAAGGGGTCTTAGCAGCCAACTAGCTAGTCAAATCACAGCCTTGTCATCTGTACAAATGTAGGTAAGGTTAAGAGAATTACCTTCTCCTCCATTCTAGTGACCTGACCTCCCTCTCCTTGCCTCAGGTCAAGGGTCAACAGACTCGCCCGTCTCATGTTTACACGTCCGGGGAGGGGGTGAGGGGTGAGGGGGGGGGAGGTAGATGTAGGGGCCGTGTGTGTGTGTGTATACGGATAGGGAAGCGGGGTTTGTCGCATGGAAGTCTCTCTCTCTCGTCTCCAACTCGTATATAACTCGACCACGTCCTCCACTGTGCTCTATAAACATAAACTTCCGAGTTAAAAATGTCAGAAATGCGTTACATCCACCCCAAAAAAGATTTTTTTTTCTTTTTTTATTAATTTCTTTATATTCGATGATAAATGAAAGATAAGCAGTGGCTTTTATTTGAGTTCATCATCAAGTGTAACAATACAGAGGCCTACAGTAGGGTCATATTGCCATCCTGGACACTTAAAGGGATTGGACCCCACACACATTTTCCAGACCGCATAAACAGAGGATTAGGCAAAGCGGTAAAAGAAAAAAAAAAATCTTGAACAGTCCAATAACAAAAGGTGGACAAAAGAAAGGCGTTAAACAGGTTTTGATCTCTTTCCAACGAGGCAGAAAGGATCCAACCCTTCGCTTGGACCAACAAACACGCCTTCTTCCCCTCCTCGCTCGGTCGGTCGGCCGCTGCTGACGTAGCCCCCCTCAAATGCCCCCCCTCCCACACACACACACGCTCCACCCTTTACTGACTGACAGAGATAAATCGTGAAAAGCACCAACGACAATGGCCGGCTGGCAAATACGCTTACCCTCTGATGTTGGGAGGGGGGGGGGGGTATCGGGATACAGGGAGGGGTAGGGTGGGGGTGTCACAACCTGTAGGCCTGAGGGAGAGGGGGGCAGAGAGGGTGTGGGTCGTCGAGGAAGGGCGAACAAGGGCGTTCCTCAACGGTTTCGGACGCTGGAAAACACATTTTTAAAGCCCAGAACAGTCGATTCCCGGCCGTAAAAACTCGCCCTTCTCTTGGACGTTAATATTCACTAATCTCTGACATTATCGGCATAATTATCTCATCTGAATAATGACACGCCCAATATTTTAACATCCAGAAGTTTTTTTTTTTTACTGTGAGGGGTAAACACGTGTGCGTGTGTGTATTTAAAAACGTTTACAAATCCCATTTTGGCTGGGTGGCGCGATGGAAGCCGCGAGCGGCTAGAAGTAGCCAGGCACGGCGGAGCGACCACGCCAGGAATGCCGCCGTACCTCTCTCTTGGTAGTCCTCGTCAACCGGACTACCCCCAATTTTTCTCCGTCTTCAACAGTATCTCATTTCGCTCGAGAGCCATAATCTAAAATGCCATTCTGCTATTCATGGACTAGTGTTAACGATACGCTTGTGTGCTATTTAGAATCCATTAAAGTAGACAAAGGAGAACCCAGAGAATCTGATTCCTGTGATTTCCCGAAGATTTTTTCCCTCCCGCGGCTCCTCCGCCAGCGGCTATTTTCTGCCCCCACGACAAGTGTAACAGACTTTTCGCGGGGAATTAAATTAACTTTACGCTCTATTACCCAACTAAACCCATAGAAATACCAACAATAATCTCGTAGGACAATGACGTACGTGTAAAACAATTTTCTAATCGTACATAGTACAGCTGACGGGAGAGATAGCAAGCCATCCCGTTGGCGGGGACGGAGTGGGTGACGACACATAGAAAATGGAAAAGGTTAATGGCGTCGCTGGACAAACAGTAAATCGTGATTTTGCCACAATCGAGGAATTCCTGATTCGCAAACTTTACGGGCAACTTTACGTACAAAAGATAAATATTTTTTCTTCTTTCTACCAAACACTCCCCCCAACCACTCTTGTAAGAAGTGGAAGAGGAATTCGGTGCTGGTTGAATTGTTTCTGGCTCACGTCAGTCCGTCCATTATTTTTCCGAAGGGTTTTTCACGTTAAACAAAATCTTTCGGACTAAAAACTGATGAACGGTTCAGGAAAAAAAAAATACTTTTCAACAGTTTGACTTTAGCCGATGCAAAAAAGTGATGTTTCAATGATAGATGAATTTAAAAAAAATAGTTCTGAAATTTGAGCATTATTTTTAAAGCAGCAAACAAATTTTAGTAAACTGACACAATTTTAAAGATTTTTTTACGATGCAAAGTGACGAGGCATCACGTGTGGACAATGGCCGTACCGTACCGTACCGTTAAGTAATTACAAACAGATGATTACAGAGATACGCGAAGATTTAACCCGAGGGGAAATTGGCGAGCAATATTGGCACCTCCCTTGATCCGGACGCGAGTGGTAATTACTCCTGATGACCAGCGATGCCGCGAATGGTTCCCAGAGAGAGAGAGAGAGAGAGAGAGAGAGAGAGAGAGAGAGAGTCGAAGATTTTGTGTGTGTGTGAGTGTGTGTATACGGGAAGGCAAGATAGAGCTACGCCACAACGCCCGACCAACCCACTTCTGGTCTATGTACGCCCCGGGTCGCCATAAGCGGAGTGGTGTGTGTACGGCGCTACCCCTCTAAATGGGGCACTGGAGACAGCTTCGCCCAAGGACCTCTGAAAGCGTAACTAGGCACGACCCCTTGACCTTTGACCTTGACCCACTTGACCTCACCTCATCCTTTCGAGAATCGATCTCAACACCTGTTCTCCACTCTCGTTCCTCAAGTCTGTTCTCTTGTCTGAATCCACGGACTTCATGAAGGGCGTTGAAACGTTTGGTAAGGCGCTGAAACGTTGGGAGGGCGGCGCTGAAACGTTATGGGGGCGTTGAAACGTTAGGAAGGCGCTGAAACGTTTGGTAAGGCTTTGAAACGTTAGGAAGGCGCTGAAACGTTAGGAGGACACTGGAATCCCTGTAAGGCTTTGAAACGTTGTTATTGAGACGAGTTAGTCGCTGAAAACGTTTGGGTGGGCGTTGAATCGCCAGGAGAAAGTTGAAACGTTAGCAGGGCCGCTTGGTAACTCATATCATCCCCACCTTACCTAGGTACAAGAACAGACAATTGATCTTTTAGATCATCAACAAAGCCTTTCACTCGTGGAAGCGGGAGGAGGGGGGCGTGTCCCTGTGGCGTACTACCAGGTCTGGTCTGGTCTAGTACTGGGAACCACCACTTGGCCCGAGGGCCCAAGTCTGCTTCCAAGACCTCATATAAATCGTTTGGTACAGACCACACGAATCTCTCCCGCTCTAAATAATAACAATTCTGGCTCTGAAATACGATAAGGACGGGTGCACTGAACACCTACACGAACGACAGAAAGTTCCAGCCACTTCAAATGAATCATCAGGCTAAACCGACGTAGATGTAGTACGTAGTACCACTGCTCTTTTGGCACACTTTAAGGACGGTAACACTGTCTGTCGTGTACCGTAAGGGGCCGGTACGCTACATCTGTACCTCACGAGATGGTTAATATTTCGTCTGGCGTACCCTTCAAAGCTGGTAATATTTGGCGTGCCGCACCGTGGGACTAAGGTTGACGCGTCTGAGATACCAAAGTGGCAGTGGGGAATGAAATTAACGGACAGACGGACGTCTATATAGAGAAATATAGAACTGTAGGAGAGTCCCAGGTACTGGGGGTCAGATAAGGAGGTCAGTCAGCCTTTGAACCTGGGGGAGAGAGGGAGTTCTAGAGCGTGTTACAAGGTAGATCCAAGGGAGGTTGGGAGTTCTAGAGCGTGTTCTAGGGTAGATGATCCTAAGGAGGGAAGTCCTACAGTGTTACAAGGTGTGTTGACAGCTGCTGGGGCGTCGGTGGGGCGTGAAGGCCCAGTACTCAGTGTAAACACGAGTGTTTACACTCCGTAAACACGAGTGTTTACATAGGGTAAACATACAGATGTAGACACCGTCAACAAAGCCCATATGATGTTTGGTTTGTCACCACCCCTCCCACCACAGCCGCCCCCACCACTGCTGACCCTCCACCTCGGTCAGACGTCTCGTTGGAGGCGCTACTGGTGGTAGTGGTGGTGGTGGTGGTGTTGGTGGTGGCGGTGGACACATCAATAGTGGCGATGGCAGTGTTGGTGCAAAGTGTTGGTGTTGTGTTGGGGATGACGCGTGAAGAGGTCGATAGCGTAAGCCACTGTAAACAATAAGTCACAACAGATAATAAAGAATATAATAATAACAATAATAACGATGAAGGGGCCTCCCCTCTCTTGACTGGGGAGGAGGAGGAGGTGTCGGTAGTCAGTGGGGGTGTGTGTGTGAGGGATCTGTGTTCCCCTCGAGTCGTGAGAGATGGCTCGGCTGGTGCAGGTGGAGTGAGTGACTTGGGGGTCGGGGTCTGGTCTTGCTACGGAAGGGGGGCGCAAGAAGACGAGGCTCAACAAGGTTTTAACCAACAGACACACACAGGAAATGTAGCAACAGGAGTTCTTCCCGCTTCCTCCAAACTTGGGACACAATCCCCGTCAAGCACACACTGTGCAATGTCTGGGGGAAGGGAAAAAAAAAAATATGTCGATCAAAATGTTTTCAAAATGTTTTTGTTTCTTTTATTTCATCACAAAAAAAAAAAATATCCCTTTTCATGTCAATTTTTTTTTCTCTGAACCAACGCTGGGTCGGTCGTTGTTCTGAGAGATTCCTTCCTTCCTGAACTGCACCTCAATCAACACAATCTCTTTATATATATATTATCATCATCAACTTCGTCGCTTTCCGGGTCCACTGGGATGCTGAACCGCCCGAGAGACGGCAGTGGACACACCACCACACGGCTGGTTCAGTCCGCACACACACCTTTCCCCGCGGGAGCCTCTGGGTTCGAAGCTCCGAAGCTAAAAAATACGCGGTTCGGTTTCTTTTTTTTTTTCTCTCCATCGCTTTTAGTTCGGTCAAGACAAACACACGGCGGTTAACAAATCACGCCTTTTAGAAACAATGGTTCGTGTTTATTGTTCTCGCGTCACGTTTACCGCCGCCATGTTGTTCAAATTTGTTCCACAAATGTAACACTTGACTCCCTCTGCTCCCACTGCGTGGGACGCTTCACTCCCGAGAGAGATGGTTCGTTCGTTCTGTGTTCGGGCGCTCACCGTCTCAGGTTTTTTTGTCATAAGACTTATTTTTTTTGTTTTTTGTTTTTCCTCTGCATAACTGTAATATTATATACATACTTGAACCCTTTATTTCGGGAGCTTTAAGAAACCTGAGTAATAACCTGAAAGTCTGGATGAGTCACCCACCGAGAGCGTTCAAAGTCACAGTTAGAAAACGTGGAGTCGTTGATTTCTCGAACACTTGGCACAAAACCTGGATCCGTCACTACCTCTCTTTCTGAACGACCAACTTACACACTTGGATATATTAAGTAACTTCACTCACGTTTCGACAGATTTATCAGACACTTCTACTTCACACGAGCGAGCACAAGTGTTAAAAAGTCTTTAAGCGCCTTGTGTCCAACACAAGACAACCGGAGTCTTAGTGAGGTGGTGTCACTCTACACCTCGCGTTGACGAAAAGTTTTACAAATATCTTTCCCTGGTAATGAGACTTAATGGCAAGTGTTGCATTTTCCAGTATCCAGAATGTCCACAAAAAAAAAAAGATGCGAGTCTGGAACGTTTGAAGCCTGAGTTGCTTTTATCACTTTCTGAATCATCTGGGAGATGGACCGGCGTACCGCAGGCGGAGGCGGCGGCGACGGAGGCACCTTCCCTCCCGGTACGGGAGGGAGTTGCGTCCATTTCCAGAGTGAGGCATCATAAAGCACCTTAGCGGTCGGGGAAGCAGCAGTCTGCACGCGTGCCACGCCCCCCGGGCACTCCATCCACGTCTTCCTGGGCAGTGAATCAGCTGGAGAAGGTGTCGTTCTCTTCAGGGTGTGCGACGCGCCCATCCGCAACCCTCCTCCTCTCTTTTCCCCCTTCCTCCTGAGACTCAACACGCACACACGCACACAAGCGAGAGTCCACATCCCGCCTTACCTGAGCTGCTCACTCTCTCTCTCTCTCCGTTCCTCACCCTCACAAAGGAACCGGGATTCCACTGCGAGCATTTCTCCCTCAGGTCTCACGGGGACAGACAGGAGCCCCCCGGGGGTCCGTCCTTCAGACAACGTGAGGTACCACTTTGAACCCATAGTCGTCCTCGGCGCCAGCCAGCGACGCACAGCTGGTGGCGGCGGTGGTGGTGGTGGTGGTGGTCGCTACCGCTGTGCCAGCTGGATTCGGATCGGAGAGGAACTCCTGCTGGAAGTCCTTTTGATACTCCTGCTGCAGGGAGGCAGAGAGGCAGCGCCGGTGGTCGCGGTCCCTGAAGATGGAGTAGAGGTTGCTACGTTGCTTGGGTTTGTTGATGGTTGGCTTCAGCGGTACGCTGCCGTCCCCCTGCTGCTGCTGCTGCTGGTCCTGCTGCTGCTGTTGAGGTGGCTGCGGCTGCGGCGCGCCCCCCGCCGTCTGTGACCCCACTTTCGGAGAAGGGGTTGTGAGGTTCGTTGTGGTGTTCGTGAGTGAGGTTGTGGGAGGAGGGAGTGGGTGCTTCAGTGGGGTCACCGGCTTCCCCTCTGGAGGGGACTGGACCGCCCTCTGGGGCTTGGGCGGCTTGGGGGGCGGCGTCGGCTTGGTGCGACACTGGTGCGGTTGTGGTGAGGACTGTGGCTGTGCTGGTGGTGACGTCTGGGGGCTGTCTGTTGGCTTCGCTAGTGTCTGTACGTGAGGAACTGTCTGCTTGTGTTGTGGCTGCTGAGTAGTAGTTTGTACTTCTGGCGGGTGGCGGCGCTGGGGAGGCAGCGGCTGTTGGAGCCGAGGCTGCGTCTGCGTCTGCGGCTGTTGCGGCTGCTGCGTCTGCTGTGGCTCCTGAGGGTGCTGCACGAGGACGCTCCTGAAGAGGTGCGGAGGTCTTGCTGGGAGAGGGGGAGGAATGGCCTCCGGAGGTCTAGGCGAGGCTGTGGCCTCGTAGAGGATCTCCTCGTACAGGTGGTAGTCGGAGGCGCTGTCGTACGACGACTCGGAGGTGGTGTCGTCCAGGTGTTTATGTGGTCGGAGGTCGTGGAGGGGGAAGCGCGAGGACCTGAGGAGGGCCTCAGGCGCCTCGCTGGAGGGGCTGAGGCCGTCGCGTGAGGGACGTCGGGCGGCGGAGTGGCGGTAGTGGAGGTCGTCGAGGGCGGCCAGGACACACCGCCCCACGACCCCCGCGCAGTGGGGGCGACGGACCCGTGGGGCGCAGCCGGGGGGGCACAGGGGCGCGCTGCTCCCCCCGACCCCGTCACTGGCTGAGCAGCAGACCATCAGACCCGCCATCGTCCCTGTGGGAGGAGGATAAACAAAACACTGTTAGTCAACGCCTCGTCCAACACCAGCCAACCATGTACTAGACACTCCCCTGATTATACAACAGCATGCACCCCTCCTACACTACTGTATAACCTCTCTGCATCCCACTACACTACTTTATAACCTCTCTACATCCTCCTACTTTACTGTATAACTTCTCTACTTCTCACTACACTACTGTATATACCACTAAACGCTTGTATCTTCTTAGAGCCCAAGCTGTTGCAATACACAAATCTTTCCCTAGATCGTCATACACCGTCGGGTCTCTCCCACTTCATCTGATGTCAATAAAGTAAGCTACTTTTAACTCATCCCTACACTACTACCACTACACTCTCTACACTCTTCATTCCCACAGACAACAATGGCTTCACTACCTACCCAGCTACGGTTCAGAAGTTAGTGTACACCCAACCACAGACGTATGCAAGCAGTGATTGGTACGTCCTGTGAGCAATAATCAACACACCACTATGGACACACAAACACACACACACGCTGATACAATACCTAATGCATTATATGTCATCATAACTATGACTGTCTCTCTGTGTGTGTGTCAGTCACACCTCCCATTACTTACCAGGTTCCCGAGACCATACAGTATGACACAGAGACCACCATACTGGGAATCGACTCACTTCCCCAACTCTAAATTCTAATGCTTTATGACACCACCACACAGACCTGTTGGCTTCAGATATGGTCTCGGGAAAGCTGAAGGAAAACATGCAGGCAAGATCCTACCTACCTACCTACCTAGAGAGGGGGAATGATCTAGCATGCAGTTTGAACAGAATAACAATCAAAAATGAAAAAGTGAATTGATCATTGAAGATGTGAGTTGCCAGATACCGGCAGTGCGACTGTTGCTGGAGGAAATACCATTCTCTTAACTGTTCACTAAAGACATCAGCTCACTCCTGCAGCCACTCAGGTGTAACCAGAACCTCGTACAGTCTGAGTCCCGTGGCATGAATGTCTCGTGGCGAGTAGTTATGATGTCTCGAGTAGTTATGATGTCTCGAGTAGTTATGATGTCTCGAGTAGTTATGTTGTCTCGAGTAGTTATGTTGTCTCGAGTAGTTATGTTTCCTCGAGTAGTCATGATGTCTCGTGTAGTTATGATGTCTCGAGTAGTTAATGTGGTCCCGAATAGCTATGACGTCTCGAGTAGTTATGATGTCTCGAGAGAATACTGAGGTGGAGAAGGAGAGAGAGAGAGACCGACCCAAGGACCTGGGTCTGCCTCTTACATCTCCATCTTGGTGGACGAGCCTCGAGGGGCCTTAGCAAGCCGCATCAATGCACAGAGGTCACACTCAGAGTGCAAGAGAGTGAGGTTACACTGAGAATTGGCAGGTCACGCTCAGAGTGTAGGAGCGAGGTCACACGCATGGGTTCCAAGGGAGGAGGTCACACTCAAGAGTGCAGGAGGAAGGTCACACTCAAGAGTGCAGGAGGAAGGTCACACTCAGAGTGCAGGAGGCAGGCCACACTCGAAAGCGCGAGAGGAATGTCATTACTCAGCGTGAGGTCACACTCAGAGTGCACGGAGGAGGTCACGCTCAGAGTGCAGGAGGCAGGCCACACTCGAAAGCGCAGGAGGAAGGTCATAACTCAGCGTGAGGTCACACTCAGAGTGCACGGAGGAGGTCACACTCAGAGTGCACGGAGGAGGTCACGCTCAGAGTGCAGGAGGCAGGCCACACTCGAAAGCACGAGAGGAAGGTCATTACTCAGCGTGAGGTCACACTCAGAGTGCACGAAAGAAGGGTCAATCACACCCAAAAGTGCAAGAGGGAGGTCACACTCAAAACAGTGAGGGGAAGGGAGGGGGGAGGCACACTGGGAGTGCTACCTTGTTATTCCTGAAGGTGTGAGCGGCGGCCAAGTCGTTCTCCAGCACCGGGCGGGGCAATGACAGGCTAAGCCTGGTGGTTGCGGCCGTGGGCGGCCGAGCGGCAGCTCTGGCCGCGCCGCCCGCCACCGCCGCCGCCTCCAGGTCACCACAACTTGTGATAAACAAGGGATAATCTCGCAGAGCCCCTTACTGGTGTGGCTCAGCTTCTGGGGCTAGGCAGCCTCCCCCTAGGGCTTGGTAGTCCTCCCCTGGGGCTTGGCGGCCCTCCCCTTGGGCTTGATAGTCCTCCCCTGGGGTTACGCGGCTCTCCCCTGGGGCTTGGCAGCCGCCCCCTGGGACTTGGCGGCCCTCCCCTGGGGCTTGGCGGTCCTCCACTGGGGCTTGGCTGTCCTCCCCAGGGGCTTGGCAGTCCTCCCCAGGGGCTTGGTAGTCCAACCCTTGGGCTTGGAAGCCCTTCCCTGGGGCTTGGTAGTCCTCCCCTGGGGCTTGGCGGCCTTCCTCTGGGACTTGGTGGCCCTCTCCTGGGACTTGGTGGTCCTCCCCTAGGGCTTGGAAGCCCTCCCCTGGGGCTTGGTAGTCCTCCCCTGGGGCTTGGCGGCCCTCCCCTGGGACTTGGTAGTCCACCCCTAGGGCTTGGAAGCCCTTCCCTGGGGCTTGGTAGTCCTCCCCTGGGGCTTGATAGTCCTCCCCTGGGGCTTGGTGGCCCTCTCCTGGGGCTTGGTAATCCTCCCCTGGGGCTTGGTAGTCCACCCCTTGGGCTTGGAAGCCCTCCCCTTGGGCTTGGTAGTCCTCCCCT
>JAYMFT010108061.1:0-13588 GCA_038088735.1 Panulirus argus | reverse complement strand
TTCCCATTTGTTCTCTTGTCTTATGCACATTATTTACCTACTTCCAAAACATCTTTTTATTCTCCCTAAAGTTTAACAATACTCTCTCACCCCAACTCTTATTTCCACTCTTTTTCAACCTTTGCACCTTCCTGTTGATCTCCTGCTGCTTTCCCTTATACATTTTGCTGTCATTTGCACTCCTTACTTGTAAGTATTTTCCAAATGCCTCCCTTTTCTCTTTCACTAACAACTTTACTTTTGCATTCCACCTCTCATTGCCCTTCCTAATTTGCCCACCTCCTACCTTTCTCATGCTATATGTATCTCTTGCACATGCCATCACTGCTTCCCTAAACACATCCCATTCCTCATCCACTCCCCTCACTTCACTTGCTCTCACCTTTTGCCATTCTACATTCAGTCTCTCCTGATTTCTTCACACAAGTCACCTAAAGGGGGTGACTGTTTTGTTGATTGATTAGTTTGGATTTTCAGTGTATGTATGGATCATGGTGAAGTGTCTGAAGACTGGTAAAGTGCATGTATAGTGCCACTTTTTAAGGGTAAGGGAGACAAAGGTGTGTTTGAATTACAGAGGTATTAGTTTGTCAAATGTAACAGGTAAGCTATATGGGGGAGTGGTGATTGAGAGGGTAATGACATGCACAGAGTATCTGACTGGAGGGGAAAAATGTAGTTTCAGGAGTGTTGAAGGATATGTGGATCAGTTTTTTGCTTTGAAGAATGTGTGTGAGATATACTGAGAGAAGCAGATGAATTTGTATGTGACAGTTATGGATCTGGAGAAAGATTATGATAGGTTTGATAGAGATGCTTATGGAAGGTGTTATAAGTATATGGCAAAGGAGGAAAGCTATTAGATGCAGTGAGAAGTTTTCATTGAGAAAGTAAGGCATGTGTGTGAGTGGGTAGACAGTAGGTTGGGTAATTTCAGGGGAAGGTTGGTCTGCAGCAAGGGTGTATGATGTCACCATGGCTGTAATTTGTTTATGGATCAGGTAATGAGGGAGGAAAATGCAGAGATCTTGGCAAGATGAGAAGGTATGCAGTCTTCTGTGATGGAAGTCCTTGGAGGTGCTGCAGTTGTTTGCAGATGATATGCCAGTGGTGGCAGATTCAAGTAAGAAACTGCTGAAGTTGGGGTCTGAGTTCGGAAGAGTGTGTTAAAGGAGAAGAGTAAATGTGGATAAAAGCAAGGTAATTAGTCTTAGGAGTAAAAAGAAAGAGGTTATTCAGTGTGTGAGTTTAAATTGAGAGAACTAGGAGAAAGTGGATTGTTTTCATTACGTAAGGGCAGATAAGGCAGTGAATGGAACCATGCGAGCTGAAGTAAGCCATTAGGTGGGTGAGGGGACAAAGGTCTCGGGTTTTCTCATGGATGTGTGGAGAGAGGTCACTGTCTTTAAAGGCAAAGACAGGTATGCCTCATGGTATAGTAGTCCTGTCAGTGCTCTATGATGTGAGGCATGAGTTTTAGACAAAAATGTAAAGGATAGGATGAATGTACTGGAAATGAAATGTTTAAGAACAATATATGGTGTAAAGAGTATTAATCAAATAAGAATGATAAGATGAGAGAGAGGTGTGGTGCTAAAAGGAGTATGTATGAGAAGGTTGAAAAGGGTGTGCTGAAATGATTTGGACACATGGAGAGGATGAATGAGGAAAGGATGATTAAGATGGTATGCATTGTCAGAGGTGGAGGGAACAAGGAAAAAGAGGAACCAAGGAGAATGGTGAAGGATGGACTGAAAGATGTTTTGATGGTTTAGGGCCTGAACATGCAAGAGGGTGCAAGGTGTGCTAAGGACTGAGTGAATTGAAGCAATGTGGTTCACTGGGGACAATATGCTGTAAGTGGGCTGACCCAGGGAATATGAAGCGGTTGGGGGAAACCATGGAAAGGTCTTTGGTATGTGATTATGGATATAGGGCTCTGGTTGAAGTGCTAGAGAGTGGATGTGAGCAAATGAGTTCATTTCTTCATCTGTTCCTGGTGCTAATTTGCTAATGTGGGAAATGGCAGATATGGATAAAAAAAAAGAGAAACATTCAAGGAAACTTAAAAAAAGAAAAAAATAAGGAAAGATAACCTCATTTGTTGCTGTACAGACATTTAAACTTTATGCGTTGGCTGGGTTACTCACTCTCTTGGCTGAATGTTGTTTTATTGACACTTTTTGTCTCATGTTTTTATGTTTGTTGTATTATTTGACTTGCATCACACTTATGTAGACTTTTTGTCACATGAAATGCAGTGAATGATACTAAAAAAATGTAAAATGTTTAACTTAACCAAAATAACAATTATGATTACCTGCATAAATCTACATAATTTTCAGATAATTATGTTAATATTTGCTAATATTTACACTGATATTTGCTTTTATTTCATATGTACCTCATTCAAAATCACACTTTTTCGAAATGATAATTCAGCATCTGCCAGATCATCACTGATATTATTACTTTCCCAGAGACTATCTACAGAAATCTACATAATTTTCAGGTAATTATGCTAATATTCACTAATATTTGCACTGATATT
Source organism: Panulirus argus (assembly GCA_038088735.1). Taxonomy (NCBI): domain Eukaryota; kingdom Metazoa; phylum Arthropoda; class Malacostraca; order Decapoda; family Palinuridae; genus Panulirus; species Panulirus argus. Next base: position 11,037 of record JAYMFT010108061.1, on the reverse strand, counting down.
TGCCTTTATTTCATATATGCTTCACTCAAAATCACATTCTTTTTGTAATGATAACAATTCAGCATCTGCCAAATCATCACTACTATTATTACTGCCCCAGACACTATCACTAATTTACTGGTGCTTATATACCAAGTGAACATGCCGAGGGAAGCCAGAGTCATACCTTTTCATATCATATGTTTTTGATATGAGGCACCGTGCACATATTTCAATTTAAATGAAGGCTGGAAAAGGCAGCCATACTAGTATACATTCAGTACTGATATTGTTGGCAGTTCAAGTATGTTTGCAGTTGTGAAAGGGTTCATTTGGTTGAAGGGACTTTAATTGTACAATATAGGATGCATCATGTCAGAAGTCATTTGCATAGATATTCAGATTTTTTCAACAAGAATCCATTCTCTTTTTCAGCAGAGTAGTCATTCTTTCTTGGACAGCAGTCGTTAGAAATTATTTTTTTCCCTGGTCAGAGTTTCTGTGTCAGAGCCATGGCTTTGATCTTTGTTAATAAAGTCAGGTGACAAGGTCGAAACATGCCAAGGGGAGCTAGAGTTATTCCTTTTTATATCATATTTTTTTGATATAAGGCACCACGCACATATTCCAATTTAAATGAAGGCTGGAAAAGGCAGCCATACTAGTATACATTTAGTACTGATATTGTTGGCCATTCAAGTATGTTTGCAGTTGTGAAAGGGTTCATTTGGTTGAAGTGACTTTAATTGTATAATATAGGATGCACCATACCAGGAGTCATTTGCATAGATATTCAGATTTTTTCAACAAGAATCCATCATCTTTTTCAGTAGAGCAGTCATTCTTTCTTAGACAGCAGTCAATAGAAGTTAGTTTTTTCCCTGGTCACTGTTTCTCTGTCGGAGCCATGGCTTTGATCTTTGTTGATTAAGTCATGTGACAGGGTTGACACCAGTTTGTTGCAAGAAGGAGCACTGTGAAAAGATTTCCCATTGGTTTTCCTATCTCGATTCACTCTCTTTTTTGTCATTTTAGTGGCCATTCAAATATGATAACGATATTAATGAAATGTCATAAAGGTCAATGATTTTAATGAAAATTCATAAAGGTCAGAATTAGTATTCAACCTGCATAACATCAGTTGTGAAATATCACAAAGGTTAGAGTTAGTATTCACCCAGCATAGCATCAGTATTCACTCAAATCTTTCTTCCATTGATGTCAGGAACACTGAGAATGAGGAAATTTTTGTTTTCATACTTCAATAGTAATTAAAGAAGACCTTTATAGTGATAATTATGTTAAGCATGGTTTTGTGTGAGAAATGAAAAATGTCATCCCAGAGGAACATAAACAGAAAAAATATAATACAGCTTGAAAGCTTGCTAAAAATTCATCGACAGTGCTTTTAGCATGCTTGCCATCTACAAAAGGGCAAATGTGTTGTATCTTTATCAGTGAATACTGGCCAAAACTGTACACAGCTGATGACCACCTACACAACAGTGTTTTCTCTGTCTCTGCAATCGAACAAGAGCATTTCCTGGTGTATATCTCTGTTTGTCACATTAGGTATTGCTTTAGGAGCTGTGCATCATTTTTTTTTTAGCTGGGTCTGTATGATATTGATTTGCTAAAATGTGATTCTTGAAATGTCTTGTCTCTTGTTATGCATAATTGGTCGCTTAGAACATATTTGATACAAGTTAATGCACAGTTGCAGTATGTTAGATGTACTGATTGAATTTCTTGTACTTTGTTGCAAGGTATGTAGGAACTGATGAGATACATATTTTACATGATTTGATGGGAAGTCTTTGATATATCAGTACTTTTCTTTGGTCTTGTTTGGAAATTCAAAAACGATATGATCAATGGCACCTAGCAAACCTTGAATCCTTAGCTTCCTGGGCATTCTATCCCATTTCCACCATTTATACAGCCTGAAAAAATGTGTTTTGCCTGACTTCTTTAAGACTTACAGTGGATGTGAAGACTACTAAGCATCTGTGTTGAAGTAACAGTACTACAAAAATTTGACTATGAATAGCAAATGAATCTCATCACAATCTTATGTTATCCTTTCCCTTATAAAGTGGAAACAAGAAGATGGTTTATATGTACAGTATCTATAGAATTGAGTTTGCTTGTATTAGTTATATCATTAGGTGGCTCCCTAATGATAACTTTTAAGTATTAGAGTGTCCAATTTATTAGGAAAGAAAGCACATTCCTGTTAACATTAAAAAATACCCAAAGTTTGCACAGTGAAAACTAATGTATAACCACTTTAGACAGCTGTTCATCCTACAACCTGTTCTCAGAAATACAGGTTTTGCCTCTCTAATCCTGAGCTATGTGGTCCGGCAACTCCCATGCTTCAGCATGTTTTGAATCTGCCACCATGAGTTCGTGGATCTGCCACCAGGGTGGCGCTGTTAGCAAGTTAGCAGCACTAAGGCGCCACACTCTGTTCACACTTCTACCGAGCTAATTAAGTCCTGTTAATTTCTTATATGCTGCTGTATTTTAGCCCTTCAGGATGTCATCCAAGAGACCAAGAGGCATAGAAGATGGTGCTAGTGCTAATAAGCTCAGGCATAAAACATTATCTGTGCTTAAAAAGGTGGAGTTATGGAGAAAATTAGATAAAGGAACTTCTGTAAAGCCTTTGCATGAGTACTTTGAGATTGGATCATCACCTGTGTATGAAAAAGAAACAAAAGGAATGGATTTTTAAGTTTTTGCTGAAAATGAAAGCCTGAAAAGTTTAATGCTTTGGAACACTTTGAAAGGTGTCAGGAGTACAGAATTAGATAGCGCACATATAAAGTGGTTTAAGCTCCAGTGTCAGTGTAATGAAGGTGTAAGCATTTCTGGGGAGTTGCTTAGCGAGGAAGCCAAAGTTTTTCATAGAAAACTAAAGCTAGACTATGAAAATTACTTTTTGTGTGAAGCTAGAGCATGCTGGAAAGGAGCGTCCACACTATTGGGCAGTGTCCAGTGAGCACGAGTGTTCATCTGTTATCGGACACTTTGTGGCAATTTTGGCGGGCAAATCAGTAAATTGGCCTATTCTGTAGTTGAGCGAAATCACTAGATGCTGCCCGTTGGTTTGACACCAGATCTGGAACTACAAAAAGTTACCACTCTTTGCACCATAGAGTTTTCTGCACTGTTTTTTTTTTCTTTTTTACACATGTACCAATCAATGTTCTACACTGTGCTATTTGTTTCCTTCCAACTTTGCTGTGCATGGTGATACCGCACTCTTGGCCTACTGACTTGACTGCCCAACCACCTCAACACAACAGTGGAAAACACAGGCATGCCCAACAGACTTTACCTGTTAAGGGTAAAACCCACAGGGAACTGCATGATAGTGTGGACATAAATCTGTTGGCCTCAATCCAAAATGTAAAATAATTTTGATTTTAGATAATTGTTCGGCACACCCCAAAGCAGAACTTTTGATGAAAAGAAGACAGTGTGTTTGGTCTCTACCTCCCTTCTAACTGCACCTCTTTGATTCAACCCTGTGACCACAGCATATTACGTTTATTGAAATCAATATACAGATCGGAGATCATGTTCCATTTCCTTGTTGCACTGAATAATGGGAAGCTTCCTGAAGATTTCATGAAGAAATATAACTTAAAAGATATGATATGGTCACTAGCTTCTGCTTGGAATAGTCAAGAAAAGTACACTACAAGGTGGCTGGCACAAACTGTGGCTAAGCTTAATGTTTCAGGATGAGGAAAGGAATGAATTTGACTTGTCTGGACCTAGAGTTTCTAGTGAAAAGATATTGATCCATGAATTGGTCAAGTATGCTGGGAGTATGACTAACCCTAAATGTCTTGCAATAACCAAAGAGATTACAGTGGAACCCCTAGAGGAATGGATGAACATTGATAATGAAGAGCCTGTTATCAATCAACTAATCCAGAAATCATGGAGATGGTTCAGCAAGGAAAGAAGAAACAAGATCATCATGAAGAAAGTTCTGGGGGAAACGAGGAAGTGGAAGAATTTCTTTAGGTAAATGTATTCAGGTGAAAGATTTAATTGCAGGACTGGAGCAAAGGGACTTCATAACAGAACAAGAAATTATGTCTGTTTATTTGCTTCAAAGAAAATTAAGGAAAAGCCAAAGTACCAGAAGCAAGCTACATTGGACCAGTGGTTGAAGAAGGTTGTTAATAACACTGACAAGGCTCCTTCCAGTGTAGAAAATCTACTTCCCTGCACCTTCTTTGTCCCTGATGTGCAAATATCTGCTGACCATGAAGACCCTACTGTCCTTGATGTACTTCTGATATAATCTGATGTAACAATAAAAACCTTGTTTGGAAGTGTTATTGGTTGTTTTATTTCGTGTTTTAAGCTCTGTTCTGCTTTTGATAACACAACAATATGTATGTGAAATGAGCTGGCAAGGCTAGAGGTCAGCCATATGTTTACATATGGGGTTCTCTTAGGGGTCAATGTCTGTTTTCTGGCATTTTCCATGGTTCAGTAATAGCCAGGTTCCAAGGTTGCCAAACTACAGAGGTTCAACCTGTACATCAGAAACTATTTCTCCAGGACAGCACTGGTTTTCATTTGGTGTCAGAATGCACCTCCATGGTATTGTAAAGTTGATAGAGAGATTTGAAATTTTAATCAGTTGAGGGTAGGGGCACATCATTTCGGTCTACCATTTTCTTGCTTTTTTAAGAGAATATTCTTTTTTAGCCCCCTGATATGTCTTTGTTCTTTGTAAACTTGTTTTCTTGAATTATAGAGGTTAAATTCTTAAAGGACTTATAAATTTGGAGGAGGCATATTTTCAGGGTTTCAAGATAAAATGTCAAAACGACTTTTCTAACATTTAAGTTGGTTATTAAACTTTCTGATCTAGATCGCTTTTTTTGGTATAAATAGATCACCCAGATTATATTAAGATTTGGTGATAGTTGTGGTTGCTTTATTCCCAAGAAAAGAAAAGGAACTAAATAGGATGATTGGCTGCAATAGGTAGACTTGACTCAAAGGTATTGGAAGCTATGGGAATAGTAAGAAAGAAGATAGGTTTAGCTTTATCTTAAATAATGGAAATCAAGGCATTTTCCTCTCCAAGTAGTGGAAAACAAATAAGTGGAAACAGCAACAGACTGCAAGGTCCTTTTGATGCTGTATGTCGTAGCAGGAGAGATAGGAAACAGAGATTTCAGGTAGTGTCCTTGGCCAGACCTGTAGATCGAGTTCTGGTAATGCACAGGTGAAGTTCCTAAAGAAGATGATTCACTTATACAAAGGGCTTTAGGTCACTTCAACTTGGAAATCCTTACAGGTCTATTGGACAACATATTTTTTTTTTCTTAAGCAGATGAGTTCATGATTAGGAATCCATGCAAACAAGAACAAAAAAGAATATTTTATGTCATATGAAGTAAAGACAAAAGGTATAAAATGGCATTAGCAGAGAAGATTGAGCCAAGTCATGTGGAGGGCACCTTTGGCATTGCTAGGAATTTCTGTGGGTGCCCATCTAAATCAACATGAATCTAGTACACGTAGGAAGGAGGAGCCAGGGGACCTGTTCAAATTTTGGACCGTGGCTCACAATGATGTACAGTTTGTATAAGAATCATTGACAGCCTTTATAATTCACAAGGAAATAAGATGAAAGGAGTTACTTATATATTTCTGTTTGTAAACAATATGTCTATGATGGCATGTCTCAAAAGATAGAAGCTGGCTCATTCTTGGACTTTGTGGTCATGGACACTTTCCATGTTTTATTTCATTTACAAGTGACTTCTGTTCCTGGCAGCATCTTGCATAAAAGGAGCCCAGCATGCCATGATTGAAGTAGTGTAGTGAGTAAACTGAGTTTGGACATAATGGTGACCGGACTGAGATTTTGTCATATGAATGTGATTGTTGGTCATTGGTCTTTTATGAATGTGATTGTTGGTCATTGGTCCAGAGGTGGACTTTAGTTGCAACTGCTGCCAATCATAAATTTTTAATTTATGGGTCTCTTGTTCTGTATGTTCATATGCACAATGAAATGCACTCATTTGAGCTGGAAGTGACCTGTTCACTGTAGCTAAGTTGTATACTAAACCTTATTCTATTTTTTGTTTACTGCAACTAGCACATATATGCTAGAAATTCTTGAAATGCCTTCCTTTGCCTTCTGACAAAATATACAGCCATTGAAGCTTGTAGCATCATCTCATGTATTGTTACCAAATGCTACAGCCTGAATTTTTTACATACACAGATTTGTCTGTGTATAGATGTCAAGGAAGCTTGTATGAGATTTATACCCTTAAATTATGTAATGATTTGTGAATGTATAATATTCTTACAAGATTATGTGCATTTATTATGAAAACCCTCTGCTATACCTTATACACTTGGCAGTGGAAGAGCATGAGTTAAATGGTCTATCTATCTCTATCTATATCTCTGACACCTGTTCCCAACTGGAACTCCCTCAAGGGGGTGACTGTGGCATTAAAGTCTTCATAACTAGTGAACACTTGTGCTACTTTTTAAACTTTAGTGCATAGCACATATTAAAAGTCTTTTACCAGTTGAGTTGTGTATCGTTTTTTGTTGAAAATTAGGTTTACTTAATCATCATAAACTTTTTGGAGATAGTACTCTTAGAATTTTTGAGAATGTCCCTCATACAGAGTGTACAGTAAATATTATGACTGCCAAAGTAAAAAGGTTAATGGAGGTGCCTTTACCAGTCTTTCCATGGTGTTTTAGTATTTTTGAAAAGTGATCCATTGCATAGGTCAGGTTGTGCTGACAGTTCCATTCTGATTGAATCAGTCATGGTTCCCAAATCAGTTGCACAAGTGCAGAAAATCCATGGGAAATTCCTTTTTGAAGTCTTCCCTGTCAGATTCAAGGTCATTGTACATTTGATACACTTATTAGTGTGGGCATTTCACGATTGGTGGTTTGAGACAGGGCCCCCACGAGGAATTTTATCAGGGGGTACAAAGTTTCTTTTGGGCCACTTTCCCTTCTCCATTAGTTGTCCTGTTTTATCCACTACAGGTTTATGCCATGAGCTGTAAGGCCTAAAAGAGTATGGAAGATGAGAGAGGGGTGGAATGGAGCACTCTGTTGATTTTCTGCATTTTCTGATATCCCAGGAAATTCCCGGGCCCCCTTTTGGACCCCCTGGCCTGGGTATGATATACCCCCTGCACCCCCCTTGCAAAGGCCCTGATTTAAGAATTCCCTGGATTCAGAAGTTTGGTTCTCATAGGCTGTTTTATGAATGAGTTGAATCAAGGAAGGTTGCATTGATCTGTCTTTTCATACTTTAATGTTTTTTGTGCTGTTATGAGTGTTGAATGGTTACTATATATTATTTGTAAAATTTTTTCCCCAATTTATTGCATTGGTGTGTTATTAAACTGCTTCATTTGGGATAAAGCAAGAATTTTATGATGAATATGAAGAGATATTTAAGATCCACCAACCAGGGATTCACTGCAGTCAGCTCTATTGGGGAAAAGGATTCCATTGTGAAGGAGGGCTTTTCGATTTCCATGTATGTCTGGCAAAATCATATAACACTCTTCATAAAATGATGAAGCCATTGGAAAGCTTGCACTTTGGTAATACCTCAGCAAGAGAATGCTCTTCTAGATTGTCATCTTGAGGTCATCAATAAATGGAGATTTTAGTTCCACTCTAGGTGTCCTTAGAGTCTTCTCCTGCTGATAGAGTCTCCTTTCCTCTAGTTTACAGTGGTATGAAAACGTGGATAAAAAGTGAATGTGGTATTTACTCAGAAAGTCAACTTTGAGCTTTTGAAAAGCATTTTTTTGTGTGTGTTTGCTAGAATTATCACTTGCCCTTCACTGCTTGTGCATCTAGCTTACCTTTCCCAAAGAGTTAAGCTACCCTTATGGCAACCTTTGAGGGATTGAGGCTGATAGTGTAGATGTCTGTGGTGGGAGAGTGTCACTGCATAACATCTAGGGTAGGGCAGGTGATTATTATAATATTTTTGCAAAGTTTTGTCACACTGTTCATCTGGATACATTATTGTTAAAATTTTTTGCCTGCATTAAGCATGGCTGTGGCATTCTTTTTGGTATTTGGCTCTTTTACCAATGTGTCATATGGTTTTGGTAACTTTTTAGGAATATTTCCAAAATTAAGGTAAAGTAGAGATTCTAGCCGGAAATATACTTTTCACAAGCTCAAAGGTTTTTGTTTTTAACAGATTACATCAGGTGTAATCTTTAGAGTCATCCATGACATTCTGTATCTTGTTAATAAGAGAAGTTTACTGTACAAGGATAGTGTATGAACTTCCACATTGTGAATATAGATGTATCATCACTGTTAAAACTGTTTCTCATGGTTTATTAGCATAGAATGTAAGATATAAAATTATATGAAAGTAGATAAGAAATATTGATATTAGCTCTTTTGCTATGCCAGATTGGTCCATCTTGATCTGAAGGGAGCACCACCAAGAATCAGCTACTTAGAACAGGTAAGATGTAAGAAATCTTTTTTGCTGCTGTAACTACCAACATTAGTAGGTTATTGATTAGTAAGAAAAAAGATTGCTTTAGCTGGTGTACTTTTGTGTTGCTGCAATTACCTGTTTTTGCCTATGAGGAAGGGGCTTTATACTTTTAGGTCCCTATCTCTTAAGGTAGTGTTTCATGATGCTGTCTGCATGTACTTCCTCTAATCTAAGTTTGTTCCACACTTCCATTACTTGTACTGAAGATATCTTTTTCCACATTCTTCCTAATGCTTCATTTGCCCATTTTCATGCAATGTTTCTTTGTCCCAGTGTTGATTAGGATTTTTTTGAGAACTGGGTTATGGCCCTCTAGTAGGAATACAAAGTTTATTATTGTGCTTTCCATGGTCTTCATTTATTCCATTATCATCATGGTAGAGACTTCCCTTACCTCTTCTTAACTCATGTCATTTGATTCTGGCACCATCCTCACTACGTTTTGTTGGACCTCTCTTATTAATTCTGCATGTTAATTCAAGTGAGGAGATTGAACACATATTTATATATATTGTGTTGAACACATTTATATGTCTCCTTGAACACCATATTATGTATATACAGTACTGAGGTACTGGTTAAACCTTGACCATATTATGATTTGGTTCTCTTAGAGTCCTAATGAGATCTTCTTTTAATAAGCTCAAAATGATATCAACTTCAGGTAACTACTCTCTTCCATATTCATCACAATTCATTTGCTTGGTTTAAATTTTGTTGCCTCTTTGCCTGACCATTTCTGCATTTTGTTTGTCCTGTTACAGTTTCATTTACTGCAAACATTATTCATAATTTTGTTATCATCAGCAAATTTACTCAGGCATGATTTGATTTGTCTAGCAGATGAATTGTATGTATAATAAGTGTTAGTGGTTACAACACTGAGTCATGAGCAATCACATTCATTACCCTTGTGCACCTTGAAAAAGGATCCCAGACATATTGTCTGCTTTTTCCCAGTTAGGTAGCCCTCAGTCCAATTAAGCTTCCCCTCCGAACACCAGACTAAAAATCAGAGCCTGATCATTTTTTATCAGTCTTCAGCAAAAAATATTATAAAAGACCTTTTGGTAGTACAATTCACTATCCATCCACTTATTTTATTTTTTCAAAGATGTTAGTTACCTCCACATATAAATGTACAAGATCTGTTGTGCATAATCTTAATTCATATTGTGCCTTTAGTAGTAACTGTCAGCTTACTTAGAAGTCCAATGCCTGTTTTTTGTTATCTTATCCAGGAATTTGTAGATCATGTTTTTTAGTGGCATGAATTTTTAGTTTTCGGCTACTTTTCTGTCCCTGTTCTTAAAGGCAGTACTGTATTAGCTTTCTTTTATTCCATTGCAACTCTCCTCTTTGAGTAAGATTGTAAGCAACATCTAATGTGGCTTGTTTGGGGTTTTTGCACTCATTTTTTTTTTCTTTTTAGGACAAATAAGAAATGCCGGTTGGTTCTTGAGTTCTGTGCAGATCCACCTTTTTCTCAAGGCATACTTCCAGATGTTTGATGATATTTTTTTCCATGGAGTCACTCATCATCCAATTTTTCCATGGTATCATTTATCTTCCAGTCCACTAATGTTTGAAGTTTTAAGTCATGTTAGGGAAATAGGTTTTGATATCTTGCATTATTTTCATATACCCGCATCTTTGTCAATACCTTCTTTTTCTTTTTCAGAGTTCTTTAGATTAGATTTTTGTTCATCTATAGAAAATTTGGGATTTTTCCTACATCTTCATGGATTTTTTCATCCTCTTTAATCTACCATAGATGCATATGAGACAGTCTTTAGGATACCTTGGAAAATGTGGGCTTGGACATTTCAACCATTGGTATTTCTGGTGAGGAAGTGCTGATTTTCTTTATCCTTCAAAAGTGCTGATTTTCTTTATCCTTCAAAAACCAGTCAGCCATGGTTGTGTTGGCTTGCACGTACAATTTGTGCCATCTGAGGTCAGTCAGAGGCTTCTACAGTTCCACCCACTATCAGCTCTCAGAACTCTATGGGACTGCATACTGTTAGGATGCCTGCTGTGTACAACCAGACCAGCTTTTTCCATCCCATTGATTAACATCCATTTTTCTTACTTTTATTTTATAAATTATTTGTTTGAGAGAATGGTGCGCTGCATATGCTGGGGTAACTGTTTTTGGTTTTTGTATACTTGTATTCATGTCCAGCGCACAGGTACAGATGAATTCAGACAGCAACAGAGCACTGGATCCTTTGGCAGCTGCTTGTGATATAGTAGTAGATGTGAGAGATTTATAGATTAGTGCAGTAAGAGTAGAAAGGCATACAGATATTTCTTAAAGAATAAACCCACAAGGGTGTAAGGGATGTGTACGAGTAGGAAAAGAAGAGAGTGACTGGTTCCCAGTGAAGGTCAGTCTGCATCAGGGGTGTGTGTTGTCCCCATGGTTGTTTAATTTGTTTATGGATGGGGTGGTTAGGGAGGTAAATGCAAGAGTGTTGGAGAGAGGGGCG
>JAYMFT010108050.1:0-13588 GCA_038088735.1 Panulirus argus | reverse complement strand
AACTCTCTCTATATTTCAGTTAGGGCCCGGCCTTGATGTGGACTTTTGTCCGTGACTGGAGCCTTCAACATAAAAAAGAAAAAAATATTGAGGTTATCCTTCAGCATTGTCTGTATATTGAGGATAACCTTCAACATTGTCTGTAACTGAAGTTAACCTTCAGCATTGTCTGTATATTGAGGTTAATCTTCAGCATTGTCTGTATATTGAGGTTGCCCTTTAGCATTTGTCTGTATACTGAGGTTAAACTTCAGCATTGTCTATATATTGAGGTTAACCTTCAGCATTGTCTGCTCCATTCTTGGGCATACTGAGACAAAATTCCCCAAATGCTCACACTGTTTGACATCATACTAATGTCGTCTATATAAATGTGATGCCTACGAGACCCCGAAAAACAGTATGCATCACGGAATATCAAGTATGCATCTGGGGAAACTCCTAACCCCGAAGACGACAACCCCAGAAACTGGTGAAGATGTCGACTAGATACTATATTAGGGGTCACACGAGGTCGTCTAGCAAATCAGGTACTTTTAGGGGGGGGTCAGCCAGGGTCACCTAGCAAATTCGGCAGTTTAAGGAATGTTGATTAAGGGATGTAGGGGAAAATGGGAAAGGCCAGAAGGTAGTTAATGGTCTAGTTAACTGATGGGGTGCAGGGAACGATGACCTGTGTGAAAAATTGATAGTTGATGGCCATTGTCAAAGGTCAGTAGTCTAAAAGGGAGTTAATGAACTTAATGGGAGGATTTCTCAATAATCTACGGTTCCTTCGAGTCATAGTTTATTAGCTATCATTAGCTGGAGTGACATTATTATTATCATTATTGTTATTATTACTGTTATTATTATAATAATTTTCATTATTAGTTATATTATCATAAATATCATTATCATTATCATTATTATTATTGTTGTTATTATTATTATTATTACTATTATCATTATTATTATTATTATTATTATTATTATTATTATTATTATTACTATCATTATCATCTTTATTGTTATCATTATTATTATCATTATCATTATTATTATTATTATAATTATCATTATTATTGATGTTTCTTCAACAATACATTACAGAGACTGAGCTTGAGACGGTGCCGTAGTTAACTGATAATAACAAATCATAGAATTAAAGAAAAAAGAAAAAAGAGGTAGAAGGAACAAGAAATCTACCTTGTGAAAACATTATCAAATCTTTACGACAAAGGTTAAGCTACACATGATAACATTAACATCCTTCAGTACAGTCTTCAAGAGTGTATGTGGATAAGTGACTGGCCCTGTAGACTTTTTCGCCTGTAACTGTTCGCTCCTTCGTCGTCAATCAATGTCGGTTTCGGTGGCGCCTTCGAGGCTTGTTCCGAAGCCATTCGAACTTTTGGGCGGAAGTTTGTCGGATCGCTTATAGCGGCTGAAGAGGGATTTTTATTGCTTTGGGGCAACAGAGCGATTTGTTTATGGCCTAAGGACAGGGCTGTGAGATGGCGCGTGCGTTCGTATATATATATGTAGCTGTTTTGGGCTATTTTCTTTAGTGCTTGACACAGAATGACGGCATTTGCTGCTCTGCTCACGTTCGTCTGAAACGGTTTTTGTACGCATGCTCTTTCCTTCCGTGGGGAATCGACATCTTTATCTCTCTGACTCTGTTACAGAAGGTGGGCATTTCACCGTTACAGAAGGAATGTGACGCGTTGTCTCAAAGCTTCGAAACAACTGTGCTTCTCTCTGGAAACCTACCTGGTCTGCTGGGGTACTGGTTGTAGGGCCTTTCCCACGCTATCTACCAGAATTCCATGCATATGAATGCTTGTCTCTCAGAGTAGACCTCATTGAAGCCTTTTCCAGGCCATCTATCTGAGGGTTTAGATGACCTTAGGGTATAGGGATGTGGGGCGGCAGTCTCATGGAGAGAGGTCCCGGGAACTTTCCTCCTTATTCGCCTTGTCTGGAAAGATAAGATGTCTAGTGTGTAATTCCAGGGTTCGCATAAAGACGGTGGTGGTGATTCGACCCGGTCGAAGGTCGAGGTTGTGCAGCAGGGATGAACAACTCTCGAATGGAGTCTCGTTCTCTCTTTATGAAACTTGGTTCGAGGCTTCATAGGACAGTTTCGATTCCTTAATGAACCCCACAAGTAGATGGGATATACATCTTGTGCCTCCTCCCCAATGACTACCTTTTTCCTCACAACCGCCCGTCGGGTGTTGCCTGGAGCAAACCCCCCAGCACCTCTACCTATAGAGGCATCTGGTTCTCATATGCCCAAACCCCTGAAACCAATAACAACTCAATGGCTCATTAATGTACATTCCGTGTTTGAAAAAAAAAACTCAAGGAAGCTAAAGCGCTCTGAAAGCGTCTTCATAACAATGGCCACCACTGTAAAACGCCGTTCCGATCTTAAAAAGAGAACATGATACAACATTTCAGATTAATAGGAGTTGACAATATTGCGCCAGGACACTGGTAACGTAAGCTGGGTTAGGCTTTCAGACATGGGCATAGTGTTCACAGCCTCGCCATCCTCTGTGAAGGTACATACCTTGTGGTTCCTAATCCCTCGCTGTCAGGGTACACTCTCTCTCTGTCTCTCTCTCTGTCTCTCTCTCTCTCTCTCTCTCTCTCTCTCTCTCTCTCTCTCTCTCTCTTGTGGCCAGAGGGGGTCGCCACCTTTCACCTCACCCCACACCCCCAACTCTCTAGCCAACTTGGAGCCTTCCCCCCACGGCCCCCGTCATTCTCCTCTCTTCTCACAGGCCAAATAAAATTCCAAATCTCCGCCCCAAGTTTGGAGTTTGAGACACGTCTCATATGTACTTTGGCAGAAAGTTTTGCCTCCCTCCCACAAGAGCAAGCGGCCTCGTGAGGAAGCCGTGGAAAGGGCGTCCGCAGAGGCACAGATGAAACGCCTCTAGGCGGGAGCTGCCCCGTTTGGTTGTTGCTCCCGTGTTGTTAGGTTTCATGTTTGCTGTGTTACGTTGGAAATGCGTCTAGAAAGAAGCGTGTTCCTATGTGTGACTAGATGAAAGTAAGTGCGTACACTCAAGATTTTAATTCTATCAGCTTAGGACTATAACCACATTAACAATGCATTTCAGCCACAGCTCTAGTGAGTATCCCTGTATGTGTGTGTGTGTGTGTGTGTGTGTGTGTGTTCCTCACTACCTAGGCCTGAACCTACGGCACGCAAGTGTCAGCTGCTTTCCGTAGTTTCTGTGTGGAGACCAACAACAGGATTAACCGTACGAGACAGGGATACTGTGAACTTCTTTTTCCCTTCCATCTTCTTATAACATTTCCATCTTTACGAATTAGTTCTACAATAACACCTGATGGGGCTCAGATATGTCCGGACTCTCTCCTTTTTCTCATAAATCAACCTTTCATCTTAGACGGCCATGTTTGGGCCATGATTTTTTGGCCCCGTTCCGTGTCGCCCACTGTGAAAAAAAGAAAAACACCCAATTACATAAACAATTGTTCAAACGCTCCAATCACCAGTCCTGCACATCTGTATCACTGAAGACTAAAGTTTATCATCCCTACACAAGAGATGAAGCAAATACTGCATCATGTAGGCATCTTACCCACTCGACGCCCCAAACTTCTCTCCATTTCCCGTCAGGCTTTTAAATCACTTCCAACTTTTCCAGGCATTATTCCCACCTCGACTTTTACTTCTCGACGGCCGTACATATTAAGCTTGCCTCCTATGAAGCTTCAGCTCTCCCGCAATTTTCACTCATTCCTTATTCAAGCTAATGTGTATCGTAAAAGACTTCCCTTATCTCCAAACACAGGAGCCGTATACGTGCTTAAGTACGTTATATTCTTACCATATTCCTTATAGACACATTACCCAAAGCTTCTACAAGACAGGTACCAGACGTGCATCATCGACATATAGCAACAGGATCTGACATGAATTCATACGAATTATATCAACCCACAGAACTCATTTTTGAGGTAAACATAAAGATGAGTACGATTGATGTATGTGTAAATATTTGTTGCAAGAGACATTGCTCTGCAATCGTATTCTCCATTGTGTTCCACTGTCGCCCGACCAATTCACGCATTGATTCTACCCACGCCCCTCATCTACTATCAATCAGTTAAGCTACCGTAGCGACATAACAGAGTCCTGGGGTACTCCACCCCCATATCACATCACCACTTCCACTGCGAAGAAGAAAATGAAGCAGTGCGGCTTCCTTTAGCAGCCTCCAGTACCATAAACACTGCAGAGAGACTATGAACACTGCAGAGAGACTTTGAACATCTCAAATTGTTAGTCTCTTCAGCCCGTCACCCAATATTTGCTAAATTCTTAAACCCCTTATGAACTTTGCATCTCCCCCCCCCTACATCATTCCCCTCCTCCAGAGCATTTTCTCCCGTAAGTTAAATGCATTTTCTCCAGTGGGTTAAGCGACTTTTTCTCCAATGGGTTGTTTTGAACACATTCTTCTCCAGTGGGTTAAACACATTTTCTCCCGAGGATTAAACGCATTTTTCTTCAGTTGGTTACAAGCATTTTTCAACAGTGCGTTAAACGTTTTTTCTCCAGTGGGTTAAACTCATTTTTCTCTAGTAGTTAAACACATTTTTCTTCAGTGGGTTAAACGCATTTCTCCACACTGGGTTAAACGCAATTTCTTCAGTGGATTAAATATAGTTTCTCTGGTGGGTTAAAAGCTTTTTCTCCATTGGGTTGAACGCATTTTCTTCAGTGTGTTAAATGTATTTTCTCTAGTGGTTTAAACAAACTTCCTTCGAGTAGGTAAAAATTTATTCTCCTCCAGAGGGTTAAACTTATTTTCTCCAGTAGGTTACACGCTGTTTTCTCCAGTGGGTTAAATGCGTTCTTTTCCTGTGGGTTAAACGCATTTTCTTCAGTGGATTAAACGCATTCTTCTCTAGTGTGTTAAAAGCATTACAGACATGATATCGTCAAGAACAGGAATGAAATCGTAGAAAACAAATATGATATCATAAAGTGTAGATATGATGTAAAAGAACATACAAGCTATCGAAAAGAACGTGATATCGTACAAAACAAACATGATATCGTAGAGAAAAGACATGATATCGTAAACAAAGAGCATGATATCCTAAGAGATAGACATGGCATTGCCAAGAAAAGTCTCACCGAGGAACTCCTCAGTGAAAAGGAAAACATCATTTCCCTGCTGCTGATAGGAGTGCTGGCCTTAAAGCTGCAGTTATACAATCCCAGAACCTCTGTTATCGGAACGACTACAGCTAAAAATAAAAGAAATTGATATTTCATAATGATCTCTCAATAAAATTTACAGCATTTTGTTGCTACTTATACTAGAGTCACTTATAATTGTCTTTGCTGATGACACAATCTTCGATGCAAATGAGGAATACCTGTGTTAAAGAAATGTTATATATATCAAAATGCTATTCTGTTAACAGAGGAGAGGAGCGATAAAGCAACAAAGATTTCTGTCACTCCATTTGAGAACAGATGTAGTTGTTGAGAAGCGCTTGTGTTAGTAATATTTTTGCATCTGAGAAATATTTGAGAACAGATATAGTTGTTGAGCAATGACTTGTGTTGGCAGTATCTTTACATCTGAGTAATACTTATGGTGATATTGGAGGGAGAATGGAAGTGTTATATCATAAGGCTCATGGTGCCTCTACCATTCACAGTTCGTCACAATCTCCAATCCACCAATAGCTTCCAGGCACGTAGCAGTAGGACATATATCATGTCACACAGTTGAACAATTTGTTCTGTGCCATAGTACCAATTTTGCACCGGCGAATCTTG
The DNA here is from genome assembly GCA_038088735.1 of Panulirus argus. Taxonomy (NCBI): domain Eukaryota; kingdom Metazoa; phylum Arthropoda; class Malacostraca; order Decapoda; family Palinuridae; genus Panulirus; species Panulirus argus. Next base: position 7,764 of record JAYMFT010108050.1, on the reverse strand, counting down.
TCATTTACTTTTCTGACCCGATGAAAAATGACATTTATCTTTTCACTGTTATGGGACTGGCTGGAACAGCACTTCGAATTTTCCATTACTCTTTCGTCTATATTCATATCGAGATTTACAAAAATTTACAAACTCATTTTTACTATTCTTGTAGCAATTGACCTTTTCATTTCCATTTGTTTGTTTTCATCAATTTACATTTTTGACAAGATCCATAAAACTTTGAAGCATCGTCACAGATGCCAAACCTCACCCTTCTATGTATTTTGAATACTTGATTTCATTGCTGAATTTTTGACCTACGTAACTTCCTATGACGAATTATTCAGCTTTTGCTTTTAAATTGTTGAACATAACATGGCAGATGTAGAATATCTTGAACTGCGGTGATTGATCTAATCATTTTTGAAGTCTTTTACTGATCACATGATCATTACCAAATATGTTCCTCTCATGGGCAATCGCCTTTTGAGTCGAGATCAGTTAAGTTCTGTAGTCAGATCCACAGTGACCGTGTGATGGATTTAACACTGCTGACGACCAGTGACATCCCGAATCAAATCATATCTTGAAAACTAGGCTACTTTAACTATCTTGATGAACTGGCTTCCTTTAGTCGGCCGGTCTGCTTAACAAGTAAGTCAGCTTTTATAAGAATCTTGATAGCTGTTGCAGCCTTGATAGCTTAAGATTTCAAGGCATAATTGAAGTAATTTTCATATGGAAGAGACACTAAGCAATTGTGCCATTGTCCACTCAGGAAGTCTGAGGACAAGATGATTTTAGTGTTCCTGAAATTTGGAAATTAGTCCATGAATATAGTAGCCTTGATACGGTGCACAGATAGAAAGAAGAGCAAATAGTTAGTAGGATTTAATCTATTTCTTAATCTTCTATTTTGAATCTGAGACTCATGGAGTATCTGTTGTTCCCCACCAGTGGATTATCTAGGCCGAGCGGTGACTTAATTGCAAGTGTCTATTCATAATCTTTTCAGTTCATAACATCACATGAATCATATATTGTCTATCTGTGTTCATCTGCCGTACTGTGCGGGTTTCTGATGCGTCCACCTTGTTTCAAACGCATCGTTGGTCCTTTATAAAGTTAAACTAAATCCGATAAGTGGTTGGAAAGCTCAGAAATCCGGTGGAGATTGTATTCTCAAAAGTGAAGGTCCTTTTTGCAAGCTGGGCTCACGCGACCTTCCACTTCATCCCTGGTCTGTTTTCGCTGCAGTTTTAGTAGCTGTAATTTCCACCTGAGAATAACATGGCCAAATCATGTGTGTTTTCTTGCATTGCCTGAGGTATGGAGTGAAAATGGATATCTTGTGATTGTGCCCAAGTTAATTCATATATGACTTTCTTGAAGAGAGGCATTAGTGATTGCAACTGGGGCTTGTAAATAACCCTGTATGATTCCCTCAAAGGGGAACATTAAACAGACATTACGTGACTGTGTCTTGAATAGTTCTCGTTGTATTTACCGAATCATTAGCTCGTGGTAATCTCCAATTCCAAGGACCAGAGAACCTATGGAAAATCGCCAATCGGCCCAGCTCGCTAAACAAAACATAAAACTCCATAATACAATCTCCCACAGGATATCTTAAATAAAGGCTATGGAAGGGGGCCACAATTTCAATCAACTCATTTACTTTTGTTGTCTACACAGAAAACCTATACATCTTTACTAGAACCAGAGTAAATCTACTTGAAGAGCAAAGTGTCTCATAATAGAAAGATTTATGATTCTACCATCATAATGTCTTTAGTGTGTTGAACAGGTATATATGATAACTCAGTCGCCTTTCGATGCATGCTGGTGTTATTGTGACGTGCGTCCAATACCTAATTATCATATCTAATATTATTTGTTGTTCTTCTAAATGGACTTACTAGATTTGACCTGTACGTCAACCCATTCCTACAGGTCTGCTTTTAGCCTAACATCAATATTCTAACCTTTTTTATAGGTCTGTCTTATCATTTCTTACAGCCATGGCTTGACCTAACATAAAATGAAATAAGTAATCGTCTTTAAGCCTCTTAGTTTTTCTAGTTTCTTTATCTTAGAACATATCTAATCTAACTGGACCCTCCTAACGTTACTTGTGGTTTCTAATGTGAATAATGTTTTCCTAGCCTCATCATGACAGTGCTAACCTTTTTTTTTTAAATAGTTTTCCCAAACTTTCTAGGCTTGTTGCGAAGTATTCATGTTTTTCACCAACTTTCCATATCTGCCTGACCTTCCCTATTCTACGTTAACCTTTTTAACTCTTCTATCACTTCTGGCTCAGACTTTCTAACTTTCCTTCTAACTTTACACATATTTTCTCCTTTAACCTCACAATGCTGACTAAGTCCTAACCTCCTGTATCTTTGATGATCCTCCCCTAACCCAACTTTCCTTTAGCATATCTAATTCTAGTCTAACAATCCTAAGGTATATTTCTAACTTTTAATTTCCAAATAGGGCAAATCAAACATTCCAGTTTAGTAAATGTGTGGCTCTGATTTCGCAGGACTTTAGATGTACACACGGCAAAAAAAGTATCTTATCGCTTTTTTGCGTGAAACAATGTACCACCACCACGGACGAAGGATTTAGAGAAATGCCCATTGGTCTGGCCTCACATGGTAGCCCTCCTTTCATCATATCGTAATATATCAACTGCTAGAGATATTTACTGTCATTTGTCACAATAAATGTTATAATGATTTTATATTTAGACGGACATAACTCTAAAGTGGGATTACCATAGTTATTAGAAATTTTGTGTCACATTTACACCTACTAACTTCGCTAAGACAATAAGAGATGTTTTGATCATTTCGAAATTCATCGGACCCATCCGGGAAGATACTTTTCTTACCGAGCGTACGCTCCAAAAATATTATCTTTCTAGTACTGTGAAGACTGCCTGTGTGCTAGGAGGATAATCTTTGTGCCCGGATGGAATGAGATATAGGACTTTTGTCATCTTTCTCTCTTTTAAGGGGCGAAATTGAAATCTCATTAATTACGCCTACGTTTTCCCCTCCTACCCTTGCATTGTCCATGACAACCCTATCCGGATCTCACTGTGTAAATCTGAGTCAAATTTCATCTGCTTTTTCTATTTCATTAAATGGTACGTTAATGATGGCCTTTCATTCAATATTGTGATGTATTTGATATGTATCTGAAGTTCATGAACTGTATGTGTAAGGTTCTTTTCACATGTATTTTTTTGTCCACCTCCCTACAATCCTTCGTACACCCTGGATAATTCATCATTCACCTGATCCTACAAACCACTAACTCTGCTAAGCACAACCTCTGCTTCTAAAAAACAGTCCTCGACCACTCCAAACCCAAGCCCCGTCTCTCCTCTCCCCTTGTACTAACAAACTATCCAAACTACATCCTCGTCTCCATCTCAACCCCCTTACCTCGCACCCCACAGCCGTTTTCCTTCTGAAAGCACTGACCAATTAACCACTAACCAATCTCCTGTCATATCCAGCACTAACCACCCCTCCACTAACCACCCTCCTACATGCAGCACTATTCAACCGCACACTAATCGCTTTCCTATACTTACCAGCCATTCACTAACTACTTTCCTCCAACCAGCACCTACTAACGACCCACAAACCACTCCCCATGCACCTGGTACTAACAAAGCGCTTATTAACCATTCCCTACTTCTAGCACTAAACAACCAACCAGTGGTCATTACCCTGCCATCAACACTAACCAGCCAACCACTAACCACTCACTTGCCACTCCCACTAACAAGCCAAACTCTAACTACTCCCCTGCCACCAGCACTAACTAACCAATCCCTAACGACTCCATTGCCACATCCAGCACTAACTAACCAATCCTTAATGACTCCCTTGCCACATCCAGCACTAACTAACCAATCCCTAACGACTCCCTTGCCACATCCAGCACTAATCAACCATCATCAAACCAAATTTGTTCCACTCAGCACAAAACCAACCAACCACTAACCACTGCCCTGCTACCCAGCATTGACCGGCCAACCAATAACTAAACCTTTGCCACTGACACTAACTATTCAACCACTAACCACTCTTAACCACATTAACCACCACCATGATCTCATTAACAATCTATAAACCACCCGTTCACTCCCACTTCTTTGACCCCATTAACTGCTTCCCTGACCTCATTAACTCTCCTAACTTCATTAATAAATCCCTGACCCCATTAACCGTCCTCTTGTTCTCAACATTAACCATTCCTTCTGACCACCACAAATAACACCTCCCTTGCCCTCCCTTCTAGCCGCTACAACTAACACCTTCTCTGTCCCCTTTCTAACCACCACAACTAACGCCTCTCCTCCCCTTCCCCCAACTAAAAACTACTACTAACGCCTTCCCCGCCCGTCTCCCAACTAACAGCCACAACTAACGTCTCCTTCCCCCCGACTAAGAACCACAACTAACGCCCCCCTTGCCGACCCCCCTACTAACCACCCGGAACTAACGCCACCCCTGCCCATCCCCCTACAGGACTGGCCGACCTGGATACTGTGGGCGTGGCACCCCCACGACCCAGGAGCCGACCACACGCCCAAGTACCACCAGAAGAACAGGGGAGCCCGCCAGCTGTGCCTCCTCTCCACCAGCTGCTGGCCCGCGCCGCCCTCCCGCGCCTCCGTCGTCGCCTCCTCCTGCCCCTCCGGCTGCGTCCTGCTTCTCTTCTTGCTCCTCCTGGCGCTCCTGCCCCACCTCTTATGAGCGCAGCCTGAGCTCTATGCCATATCTAGTGCCAGGGAGCGGGGTATATATATACATATATATGTATATACATACAGGGGTACCTGTAGAATACAGGGGTTACATACGGTCGTGTACTATAGAGTTACCCACAGTGGGGGTGGGGAGGGGTAACGTAGTGCTAAAGTGGGGAAGACTAAGCCAAAAAACAGGCCTTAATGTATTCATACACACACACACACACACACACACACACACACACACACACATACACATACGCGCACAAGCCTGCACGTGCGTGCACGCGAGGGGCCGAAGCTCCTAAAATTCACACACACACAAAAAAAAGAGCTACATCTACTCTGTACCAACATCTATACTGATCCTGCCCCCTCCTCCTTCCAACACAGCTACACTGACACTATACCAATACAATACTGACCTTACACTGATCCCCTTTCCAACACAGCTACATTGACACTATACTGACCCCTAACCAACACAGCCACGTCGATATTATTCCAACCCTACACTAACCCTTTCAACATAGCTACATTGACACTGTTCCAAACCTACGCTCACCCTTCTAACACAGCTACATTGACACTGTTTCAGCCCTACACGGACCTCTTCCAGCACAGCTACACTGACACATAACCAACCTTAATCTAACTCCTTCCAACACATCTGCACTATCTCTACACAAGCCTTACCCTGACCATTCCAACACAGCTACACGGATACTAAACCATCGCTACACTGACTCTTCCGAAACAACTAACACTATACTGATCACTTCCAGCACGGCTACACTGACATTATTCCAGCCTTAAGTTGACCACCTCCAACACAGCGACACTGACGCCGTACCAACACCTACACTGACCCCTTCTAACACAGCTACACTGACACTATACCGACACCTACGCTGACCCCTTCCAACACAGCCACACCAACACTACATACCGACCCTACACTGACCACTTCCAACACAGGGATTTCATCTCGTCTTTTCAAACCGTTGTTATTGTGATGGCGACGCTGTACAGGTGGGAGAGAACTGGGCAGGTGGGGAAGGCAGGTGTTGTGGAGACCTTCTAACCACTGCATCATTGTTCAAAATATCAGTTGTATACCTTGTATTGTATTACACAGGGCATTATGTTTCATCAGAATGGGAAGTACCCGATGTATATGGACTTGGCTGTTGGTAGTGGAAAGAGAGAGATGTTGGCAATCACCATGCCTCAGGAATGATAAAAAAAATGAGAGTTTTTTGAACAATCACACCCATCTGTAAACTGAGAAAGAAAGAGCCATAGAATTCTTAAATCAGCTTTGTGTTGTTCCAAACCTAATCAATCATCATATGAGTTCCAGCCATGTTCTCATGATGAAAATCAGACTTTGTGGTACCCAGAATAATGTAATGGATATGAGGTATTATATAAAGACTATGGGTAGATGATATGGATAATATCAGATTATGGGTTGATAATATGACTGATATCAGGTATCTGTGTTATGAATGTAATTAACAACTCTGATCATTTAATTCGTAATCAAGTGTAATCAGTCCCAGAGATTCGCAAATGATTGTTTGGTTCAGGGAAGCCTTCGTAAATACTTGGTCCAGTCACCGGAGGGTCCTATGGAACTGGTCCAGCCACCACAGGGTCTCAGAGATCTGGTCCAGCTACACAAGGCTCTAGGGAACTGGTCCAGTCGCCTAAGGGTCCTATGGATCAGGTCCAGCCACTAAAAGCGTCCCAGGGACTCACTCCAAACACGAATAAGGTCGGATCGGCGTCCTGAGTTAACCTCAGTAGACGGAAGGTATGTGTGTATGTGTGCTGTCATCAACCATATCCCCCAACGTCCAGATTGATGTATTCATCGTCAACCTGGACGTTGACCCTTGCCTGACGAGGGCACACATCACTGGAGGGTCTTAAGACCCCAGTCCTCAAGTTTTTAAGGTAAGAGAGACTCTCAGTGGGAGTTGGCTCCTCCTTAGACTTCTTGAAGACCAGTTCTCAAGACTCTAGTGCAAGAGTTACTCTCAGTGGTACTTGGCTCCTCCGTAAGCTTCTTGAAAACTTAAGTTTTCAAGATCCTAAGGCAAGAGAAAGTCTCAGTGAGACTTGGCTCCTCCTTAAACTTTTTGAAAACTTCATTTCTCAGGACTCTAAGGCAAGAGAAAGCCTCAGTGGAGCTTGGCTCCTCCTTAAACTTCTTAAAAACTTCAGTCCTCAAGACTCTAAAGCAAGAGAAAGTTTCAGTGGGACTTGGCTCCTCCTTACGCATCTTGAAGACTTCAGTTCTCAAGACTCCAGGGCAAAAGGAACCCAAAGGGGGGCCTTCAAGACCTCTTGCATCTCCGATTTAAGCAAAATAACTTAAAAAGAAAAGAAAGGGAGTGTAGCGGATCGTTGTGACTTGTCCATTTCTTAATAACTTAAGTTTTTCATGTCCATCTGAGTTGGTTCACTTCCCCCCCTACCACGGCAAGATCTCCGAAGCACAAATTAACGCTTACCTCAGCCATCTGGTCGACCAAGTCCACAACAAGAGAAAGATTTTCTTACGTCATTTAGATTCTACAGTTGGGTACTGTCCTGTGTGAGTCTGCTGATAACAGGGAGAGCTACTGCTAACCAGAGCGCACTTTTGTGCTCTGGTGTGCGGAGAGCCGACAGCACTCGTCAAGGCCTGCTATGTCGTACCCCGACACTAACTGCTACTAATACTACCACTACTACTACTGCTACTGCTACTACTACTACTACTACCAGCAGAGCCCTTCTTTACTACTGGTCTCAGATCATCCCCCACCCCCCCCCCACGTTACAGCTTTGTCTCTGGGTCCTCAGTTCTTAGTGTATGATGCCTGTTCCTCCCCTCCCCCCCTCCCCCCATGCCAGAACACATGTCCCCCACTCCCCCTCCCCCTCTTCTACTCTTGATTATCCTAAGATTCGACACGATCTTGCATAGTTAAGAAAATCGCATTTGCACTTCG
>JAYMFT010108039.1:0-13588 GCA_038088735.1 Panulirus argus | reverse complement strand
ACTAACTCGTCCCTCAACCCTGCTGAACCTAATAACCTTGCTCTTATTCACATTTACTCTCAACTTTCTCCTTTCACGCACTTTTCCAAACTCGGTCACCATCTTTTACAGTTTCTCACTTGAATCAGCTACCAGTGCTGTATCATCCACGAACAACAACTCACTCACTTCCCAGGCCCTCTCCTCCCCAACAGACTGCATACTTGCCCCTGTCTCCAAAACTCTTGCATTTACCTCCCTAACCACTAGAAGTCTAGTGTGTGTGTCTTTTAACCTCCACGTGGCCTAGGCAGCCAAGCACCCTGCCCAGGGTTCAATCCTGATCCGTGGTGTATATAAATTCGTCTGTCCATCAACATATTTGACACACCATCAGAGCCACGGTAGATTAAAGCCACGCTGCCCCCACCAAGATGAGGTTGAGACCCATGGGAAACACTAGAAGTCAAGTGTGTCTGTCTTTTAACCTCAGCGCGGCAGAGGCAGCCAGGCACCCTGCCCAGGGTTCAATCCCAATCCATGGTGTATATACATATATGCATACATCTATATATAAATATATACAGTCCCATCTAACCTATTATCTGAGAACATTATTGCCTTTCCATCTCCCCCTTTTTAATGATTAATACCTATTCTGCCCCTTCTATAGTTTAATCCTACAGTACTGATACACACATTTCAAACATCCCCACTCAGCTATACTCTCTTCCTCATAAAAATTTTACCCCTTGTCACCAGCTACTTCCTAAAGTTGTTTATCACACCCTAGTTTGTCAAAAAATATGCCCAGTACTTTTACCATGGATTAATAACTAAAATGTTTAACAGTTCAATATTATATTTTCAATGGCCAGATGAAATTCTAATAATGCCTGACTAAGTCTTTTTAGGATGATATTTTCATTCCATTTCTAAAACCCATGCCTAACTAAGTCATTTTTGGATAATGTTTTCATTATATTTCTAAAACCAGAGTACACGAAAAATATGAAGCCATTTTTCTTGTGGAACAAAGCTTTCCATCACCAAAGAATTAAATTCAATGGAGTGATAACTATCCTTGGATCTGTTGTATTTCTAAACTTCTGAGGAAGTAGTTGAATCAAATTCAGTATCTGTTTCTAAACTCCTGATGAAATGCAACATATTTTGCCCTCATTAAATGGACATTACAACTGCTGTTACATTCATTAGAAGCTACTGTAAGAACTGTGAATATCATTGTAGTATGTCTTCAGTTCTGTCATACAAATAACATGCTTACCTTCTGTTTCTTATGCTGCTTTTCAGACTTGGTTTGTGCATTCTCCTGCTCACGCTTCTGCCGTTGCACAGCTACAGCCTCTTCAAATGGGGTTTCCTTTGTTCCCAGGGTGGCCAGCAAATACACCACCACTGTCAAAACCACCACAACAGCACCAAGAACTAGGATGTCCATGATTTACACCTACCTTCTGCAAACATAAAAGCAACTGTTAATCCAACATTCAGCAAGATACTTATACGCAGTCCCTTAACAGTTTCCTACATTAATCATATTGTAAAACAATCAACCCTAGCAAATCCAAGAGCAATTCCTTTCCTGAATAGCACACTAAATCTTTACGACCATAACCCAAAACTTTCCCAAAATTACAAATATCCGTACATTCAAACACACTTTACCCCTTCTTCAGCATGGTTTCCTTTCCACCCTGTGATTTTCACGTTAAGTTGAATACAAAGCTTCAAAAGATATTCATTTACCAAAGAAAGAATCACTTCAAAGCATATTTGGTCCACTACTATCATTCTAATATCATGTAGACATTTCAGTGCAATGTGCTAGAAGTGCAGGATGTAGGCCTGTATCTCACATGAGTAGCCACATCACATATTCTAGCTATCCTATATTTTACCTACAATGAAAAATTAATTACCGATTTTCACTGTGTTTCATCAAACATAATAAATCCTTTCCTGTTATAATCAATGTGATACTCTAACAAGTTTTTCATAACAGCAAAACTACAAATTTGTAAAATTACCAGTTGCACCAGTAAGATGCAATGTTGTCTAGGTTAGGCAGGTGCTAATAACATTGCCTCCCCTTGTGCAAGAAACATCTAAGTTAGGCAGGTGCTAATAACATTGCCTCCCCTTGTGCAAGAAACATCTTTTACTTCCTCATACTCAACAACTTTCTGTGCTGTAAGAGGTAGTGTTCAAAAAATCATTCTCTACATGATCAGAAGACAGATCATCAAGTAATTCTGGATAATCTGCCCGGTCTTCTAAATCTAGCAAAATGCAGCTCAATTTACTTCCTAGAAAACTCATAAGAATGTGCTGCTATTGGCTTGGCTTTCCATGAAGGTTTATACTGGATGGACTTTTTTAAGAATGCATCCCCAGTGCAAAGTGAGAGTCATCCTTTACTCAGAGCAAAACAAGGGATGGATGTATAATGTATAGCACTTAACTTACCACTTCCCATGTAACAAGTGGCAGGCTTCATCTTTTAAATAGCAGGAAATGACAATGTGCCTGCCAGTAGATGTGTGTGTGAAATGATGTATGGTATAGTACCAGTACCATGAACACAACCTACAGTTCAATATGAATGAACACAAACTTAGTTACACTAGCCAATTATTGATGAGTAAATACGCAGAATTCAAACTTCTTTCATATGCTAATCAATCAAAATAAATAGCTACTATCTGATGAAACAAAGAAAATGTAGCATGAGGGTGCATTCTCTGAATCTGAGAGTGGATTTTTCTTTTCATATTAGCCTAGTTCCAACTCTGCTATGTAATTACCTATTTGTGCAGTATGAAGAGGGAGTTTTAACACTCATGGATATTAACCATGTCCTCAGTCAATTTGTTCCATTAATCCACCACTCTTATACCATAAAAGTTCATGGACATTAACCATGTCCTCAGTCAATTTGTTCCATTAATCCACCACTCTTATACCATAAAAGTATCAGATATTATACAATAAAAGTATCAGATAAGCAATGTTTAAGAGCTAAAACTTGCATAAAAAACTTGACAATTTAAGACTGGGAGAACAATAAGAATATCAAAATCCTTAAAGAGAACAACCCATCTTAAAATCTGCCAACAAAGTTCATGTACTATTAAAGAAACATATCATGCTAAGAAATACAAGGCGATACAGATTAGACATTGGTTTTCCCTTTATAAAAGTCTTTTCATACCAGACATCATTTAACAAATTAGTTCCACTAATGAAATACTCCACTTACCCTATTAAAGAATCCATCCACTTCCCTTAGTGACTGAGCTGAAACAGGAGCTCAGCAACTGGCTGTATACTTTTCATATATGAAACACTGATAAATAATCTTATCAACAACCTTCCTTATCAACGAAAATTACATCTTTGTTAGAGGACATGCAAAACCTTGTTATTTAACTTTAGTTAGAAATCAGTATCTATAAAATAGAATATTACTAAAAAGCATCATTTTTATAACTTCACTTCAGTTGTATCACTTTACCATTAATTATCTCAACTTATCCTAAGAAGAAAAGTTGTTACAAATATCTAATAAAAACTTATTGGGTGGATGGGAAAGAAGGTACTAGTTAAAAAAAAATTAGCAATCCCCTACACAGGTATGGCTTCACTTATTGATATGAATTACAAAGAAAACCCAGAATACTACTACTTTTAATTTTCTTCGTTTTTTTTTTGTGGTGGGGGGGAGGGGGCATAATAAATGAAAGAACATTTCCTATATTCTATAGCTATCAAAACCTTTTTCTTGCATCAAAATGTCTATTAACTTAAGTCTTATATTTGAATCTTTTCTTCCATTTCTACGTGCACTGCTTCCATTGTGAAAGACTGCTTTAGAAAATATAAATTAAAGGTACGAAAGAATCAAAAGAATCACCAACAAGAAACTTAGCAAAATAGTTATGTTCCTCAGAACCTCATGCAAGAATAATTTCTCACCCAATTTCCCACAATAAATGTAAGTTGATATACCACTCAGTAAATATAAGTGTATAAATGTTAGTTTAGCATAATATGCAGCACACCATGAACACTTACAAGGGATACTTAAGAATCTTACTTTTAAATGTGGGCTGAGGTGAAGGGGCAAGTGGCCATCAGCTTTGTTTTCTAAGAACTACTGTCTTCCATAGGACAACCCCTCAATGAAACTTACCCATTCCTTCTTTGATAAGTGGCAAACCTATCATATATGTTCTGACATTACCATAACACACAATAATACTGACGTCATAGGAAGTAAGCCTATGTCCTACGCTCACTCACCTACTTCTAAACAAATCAAAACATTTAATATACCTTCAAGCAAAATGATTCACCTTATTTCCTACAAATACAAAGTTTACTCATCAACTGTTTAATGTTTCTGACTTAAGACTAGGGGTATCACAAAAACTACCAAGGGAATATCACCCAGTAATTACACACTCATTTGTTTACTTGTAATGTTTACTAGAGTAAAACCACCACAATAATGGTGAGTTGGAACATTCATAAATCCTACTCAAAAACCTAGTGACACACTAGGTATACAATTCTGCCTATAACTTACTTTGTACCACTTGACCTTGAAAGCAATATGTTTCCAAAATAAGAATAAAATGCGGCAAAATATACAAACATTAACATGAGCAATCATTACTACGAATCCTTATTTTTTGATGTCACTAACGTATAGAGTATAATTCCCTGCAGCTATGCATACAGAAAACAACCAATGAAGAACTTAGCATCTGAGACTGGAGAAAAGAAATTAGCATGTTATGGTAATTACCTTCTTTCCTTAAATCATTCTATTAATGTTTTTGGAGTCAAAGTCTGAGAGCATGTGAAATGAGGAACAATGTGATTACGCTTATGTTAACAAGGTTTAGCAGGCAAGAAAGAAAAAACAAGACCATCCATCATGTAGCATTTCCTTTCCTGATTTCCTCTTCCAAAGAGCATAGACTTACAGTTCTTTACTTTAAATTTCATCAACCATTTGTAGGACCACTCAACGTTTTACTGCATCCTGCAAGACCACACCGTCCTCCTCCCCTGGTATATTTTTTTTCTTTTTATGTTGGAGGCTCCAGTCATGGATAAAAGTCCACGTCAAGGCCAGGTCGTAATTGAGAAAAGATATTATTTACAAATTTTGGAGAAAGTGAAAAACCTGTGCTTTAAAATGTGCCTGGTCATAGTTATTGGGAAAGACATGAGAAGGATCAGAGTTTCAAAGCTTCAAGGTATTGCAAAAGAAACAATTCTCAAAACCTATCCTTCAGTTGCCTGAGGCCACACACTAATCATGTTGCGTAGCAGCTTACCGACTATTGCATGGTCTAGCTAATGTTGGGGGCACACTAGGAGCCAGCTCTCGGGAGCAAAAACTATAGTAATACCAACAGAAGAGGGGAAAGTGAGCCAACATTGCAGCATAGGCCAAGCAGCTTAACTTTTGAAGTAAGACTGAAAGTTTAAAGATGGGCTGCTTTCACTTCAACCCTGTCAAGTAAGGACACTGAGCTAGAGCCACTCCATATGTGAGAGCAGTACTCCATGTAAAGACAGATTAATCCTTTGCATAAACAGAGCCCTCTGTATAAAGGAAGCAACTCTTCAGAAGGAATTTCAAAATCTAAGCAGGAATACCAGTTTCAAAGAGGCAGATTTTCATATTTCCATAAATTTGAATTTCCTAGCTAAAGTGGATATTACAGTAATACCAAGAATGTTCATCATGTCAAGAAGTGGAATTAAAGATCAATAGAAGGCAAGAGGAAAGTTGCAAGGAATTTTCAATAGACAGATGTGCACAAACTGGGTCTTGGAGGCATTAAGCAACCAGATTTAGTCTAACCCACTTCATATTTTGGTTTCACTAGAAATCATCTTTATGTGATGTGATCCCTTCGACATCAGAAGTATTACAGGGCCAGGAACTGATCCCTGTGGCATATCACAATTCATAATTTAGATTTCTCTCCCCAAGGTTAGCCTTGGCATTCACTGGGATGAAAATGACTTTATCCATGCTACATTCTTTCCCCTTATGGTACACATCACCCCAATTTCAACAATCTAAGATGTGGCACTGTATCAAACACTTACACAATCTGTAACGTGATGACTGTCTAACAATTTGGTCCAATTGACTAGTGTTAATATTAAGTTTGAAAAGCAAGATTTTCCTTTCCTTAAAGCCATAGCTGTTCGTCACGTATCAAATTTATCACTAACTGCATTATCATGTAGGTCCTAATTATATATACTAATACTTTACACTGCAGGGACATAAGGCTTCTTGATCAAATTGTTTACCAGTAAAGTTCTTATTTTCACTTCCTTTTCTGAAACTAGAGCATACCTTGGCTCTTCTCCAACCCGTTCTCTCTCCCCATTTTTGTAATCCTTTGTACTTTGGAGACATGGGCCACATAAACCTAAATATCACCCCCCCCCCACTGAATTTATCTATCTTCACATAGCCAACATTGTAGGCTCTCTTCGTACATTTCCTCAATTCTGGCACCATTCTTGCGGTGTTCCACAGATTTTGCTATTTCTGTTTAATCAAGTGAGGACACCAACCACCAGCTGATCTTTACTCTCGCTAGCGTTCAACAACTTTCAACTATATTTTCTAAGGAATCTTACTCATATTAAGTAAACTCATCACTCTTCAAGACATAGTTTACTCCTTTCACAAAACTTCTCTTGAATTTAACAATGTTAAGTCCAAAGTTCTTTTCACAGACTTTTAAATGTTTTCACTAGTATGAGGACAATGCATCATCACAATCCTGACAAACATTCCATATAACCCACTTAAACTTCCCAAATTCAAGGGAGAATACTTAAAAACCGCACTAAACACCAAGACTACACAGTTCCGCACAACTAAAGTCAAATTAAACGAAAACTTGCGACTGGGGGAATGATATTTCCATGGCTTACCGGTGTCAATACAAAGCCAGCTTACACCACCTCCCCCTCGCAGCAGGGCTGTGATACTGTGGACAGGTGAGGGAGCGTCCGTGGGAGCCCTGAGGGCCACAGTGGCCCTGAATGACCCTGGACCAGAGGGCCTTCCTCCACTGCCCACAACACCTACCAAGCCATAACTTGACAAATGTCAACAAACCCGACACACTGGCGTCCCCAGCACCTTCCACCTTATACACTTCCCCATTCATGACCGAATAAAATCCCTAGGTTCTGTAGTTGCATGGGTGGACTGATGAGCAAAACATTAGTGTGGCCGAGGGTGGTAAATGACTTTGACAGACCGGTGTTAGGAGACCAGGCATTAACCCTCAACCCAGATTGGCAGCATTTCTCCGTAACCTACGGACGACAGCTGTGTCTCGGCCCCGCAGACGTGATCTGTACACTTTGCTTACCTTTCTAACAAATGTAGGTGATAATTAAGTACGAAATGTAATTAATAATGGGCACCCCAAGACAGAGAGAGAGTGGGCCGCTCCCTCCCCTGCCTCACACAGTGCACTGGCCGATGTGCCTTGCAAAACGTGTTGTGATTGGCTGTTGAACTCCCACGTCGCAGGAACAGATAGTGGAAATAAGATATACCTTTTATTAAATTCTGAAGAAAAAACCTTATCATTTGAGACTTTTCTATTACATTTCATATCTACATTATTACGTTATTATGTTTATATAATCTTATAACAAATTCTATAGTATCTGATTAGATTAGTTTCGAATTATTCCGTACTCTAGTCTTCTAGTGTGTGGCTGTTCCGGTCGGTGTGTTCCTCCCTGCCACGTAGCCGCCATGGCAACTCCAAACAAACACCAACGCGCCTGAATCAAGCCTAATGATTCCATGACTTTAGTGTTAAAGTCCTTATCAACTTATAATTCAATTATCTTATATTATGGGACTGATTACATATCCCCATATAAACTCATGAGACGTTTTCCAGTATCACAGATGGCTGTCATTACGATAAAAAGTATATATCATTTGTATGAAAAGCTTGCAGTTTTACTGATATGGAAGTTATAAAATGCTCAAAGTTGTAATTAAATAATATATGAAAATAACAGATAATATATTGAATTTTTCTTAAGAAATAATTAACACCGATGAGCCACTTTTCTGCACAATCTTTGTGCTTCGTCCGTCGGGCTACATAGAACTTTCCCTACAAAACCTCATTTTTTCTTACATCATCTTAAAATGAAAAGGACTCGTGAAGAATTGGCCAGTATGGTGAATGATGTTAATATCATCATGTTAGACATAGAAGGCACAACGACCTCCATTAGCTTCGTAAAGGTGAGTTTAGCGAAGCGGCGCCCGGCTGGACAACAGGTGCATCAGCTGGAGGGGGGAGGGTGCTCCCTTACGTGGAGGGAACTCCCCCCCTACCCGTGACGTAATCGCCCTCCAATTACGATTCCCTCTGTTGCTCAGCATAGGTCAAACTATGTGTTTCAAGTACATTTTTATTATAAGAAAGGTGATTTCATAGGCAAAGCTTAGCTAAAGCTCTGTGTGACGTCTGTGCCTACAATGTATATAACTTGATGCCCTTGGATGAGTTTCCGTGTGTCACCATTTGTAAAATCTTTTTGTCATTCATTTTCACGTTTTGAATCGCATGTGCCTCATTATTTATGGTTCATACGTTTGAAAGTACTTTTATTTTTGTAAAAAATCTTCCTTAAAAACTGTGAAAGTGTTTTTATTCATATTGAACGGCGAGAAATACTGATGTAGAAAATATAATTCGATATTCCAATATAAAGTATTTACACGTCATCGCAAAGGCAGTACCAGTTGACTTCCAGGGTTTGTAAAATAATTATGGCACAGACGAGAACAAGCTTTTTACTCCATCACAAGCAGTATATTGTAGCCTTAAATATGTTATTATCGCATAGGATTCCTTGTACAAAATTTCGCTCAGTCGTCCACATTGTTCTCATTTGTGTTTGTGATATTGTCAGTCCGAGATTTTTTTTTCTATGTCCAGTGTTGCCTGGCTCACAAACTTCAGTAGCTTACCCTAACGTACCTAAACCTTCCTTAACCAAACTTAGATTTATTTATTTGAGAGGAAACCTACGAGGAACAACTGGCTTCAAATTTTCCACAAGTTTAACAATTGTTTTTTATTTTTCAAACCACATTTATTGCGTGTGATTTGGATATGATATTACAGTCAACCTGATTTACATAAATGGATGTTCGTATGCTCCTCGAAATGTCATTTCTCATTTACATTTTTACATGTACAGAAGCTTATGATTGCTAGTTTCTGTGGCAGCCATTTAACCTAGTTTGGATCATTTTTAGGGAGTCAGGTCAATGGCTATCTTCACTACAAACTTGACACCATCATCACTATATCTTCGACACCACTGTTCTTTTTCATCTGACCCTTACACAGGTCTTTAACCTGACCCAATAAGATCAGATCTAAAGCTTCTTTAAAGAGGACCTAGGGCTGAATAATGACTATGATAATAATAATAATAATAATAGTGTAAAGAAAAGCTGAATTTAATCTTCAACATTTAATTACTCGTATAGACATGCTCATTGTATCACTGATGTATATGACTGATGTATTCTTATTTTACCACAGCTGGTGTCGCTAAAGCTTATATTATAAAGGCCAGGTCTTGCATGAAAATGGCAAAATTAAGAAAATTGATCTTAAATAAAGGGACGAAAAATTGGAGCCAAACATAACAGGTGATCAGTGTATTATTGAAATTTAAAGAAAAAAATATGTTGTCTAGCTTGGCACATTAGTTTTAATGATGAGAATTAAAGGTCATTGAATTTGATAGGAGGTTATAACGATGATGGTTTCTTTGCATTACTTCGACAGCCCTAAGTCAGGACTATAGTATTTCAGACCTCTGTTTAGGACATATCACCCAAACTTCTGTCATCGTTGAATGTGTGTTGATTTTGAGAAGAATGAACGTTGTGTAGGTGTTCTTGAGTTCAGATACTGTGAGGACAGTGGTCAGTATATGTTCTGGACTCGCCTGCCTCTAGAACACTGGAATTCGGCCAGCAGGTGTGATAGTGAAGTGGGGCATCGGTTAAGGGTTTCCTACCCTGGGAGAAGCTCTGCAAAACCGTGAAGAGGTTAGATTAGGTGGTTGAGTTTAGATTAGGTTAGGTTAGGTTAGATTAGGTTATCTTGGCATGTTAGGGCAGTCGGTTAGGTTAATGGAGGCGAATTAAGAAGTTTAACTAAGTTAAGATAGGGTACGTTTGGTATGGTCTGAGGATGGAGATTGTGACGTCAAAACACAAAGCCCTCTCTTTCCGCATTGCCAAGAAATATATTCTCCACTATTATACCCTTTGGCTGACGCATGGTATACCCCCTCGACGTGGTATGACTGCTTCCCTGCACGTACACACATCTGTTACGGATCAAGTACACCGAGGGAAGGCTCTCGGGTGTAGGTCAATTTCGTCACTTAACCAAGAAGAGGCGAAGTGAAAAACAAATCTCTCCTTAGGTAGCCTAGTCCATACTGCTTGTTTTAGCACGTTTGTGAGGCACAAATCATCAAATGGAACCTCACGAACGATACTGCTAGACTTGTCCTCATCCCTTGGGGATATGAGGACCTCAGTAGGTGACGCAGGATGTATTTATAGCGCGGCACCACTTACACCAGCTTTCCCGGAAGCACAAAAGGCCATCCTACGCTAGCTGGCACCGTGTTGTCTCGTGATGGCTTACGCTATATCTAGCGCACTGATGTCTAAACGGTCCTTGATCACTGTCAAGCACACTGTTGTCGAGTAGTTTGAAAGCTATCAAGGCCATGTTTTGTAGAAGTCCTTGAACGCTTTCAAGCACAATGTATCGTACTAGTTCCTGAGCGCTGTCTATAGCACTGTTGCCAAGAACCCCCCCTGAACGCTGTCTCGTTTCCTAGAAAGCTGCTTAGCGCACTAATTTTTCGTATTTCCCTAAGATATATCCGTCGTCCGAACGTAATCGTTTAAGGCCTGAACGGTAACACCCTAAAACAGGGTCGGGGGAGCTTTCCTTTTCGCTCTATACATTCAGAGCGTCGGACCCCGACAGCTAAAAGGGGGTTCCTCTAGTCCCGAGGTACATGGCAGCCTAAAAAGAGCAGAAAATGCTGTCCCAGACACCCAAAATTTTCACGTCTTCAAGAACCTACCCCTGGACCCCAACCCCCTCTAGAGCTGGTGATTTACGGGGGAGTTTGAAGGTTGAAGGAGTCCCCAAAGGAGTAAGCTTAGGGCTCCCAAAAAAAATCTAAGGCCTGCCCCAAGTCCCTCAACGCTCTCGAGCGACCAAATCTTTCCTGGTATTCGAACATGATCGTTCCGCAAACTCCTTATTTGTGATCAGCTTTCAAACCTGGTCGGATAGGTCGGTCATGGACAAGAAATATATATAGAGAGATATATATATAACGGGTATATCCAGCGAATGATGATACGATCTTTGCACGACGGTACGATCCTGCTGCACGACGAGTATGACTCTTTAGCGCTATCCCTTTTGCAAAAAGATACGATGGCGTAAACCTTTGACCACATCCTCAAGAATGAGGTCAAAGGCCAAGAGCTGCCGTCCCTAAAGGTCGCATCGCCGTGCTTAAGGGCCCCTACCGTCGTGTTCAAGGGTCGTACCCAAGGGTTGTTGTACCGCCATGCTCGAGAGTCATGCCTTTGTGTTCAAGGGTCGCAGAGTCAGGCAAAGCTGAGGTTCACCGATTGTCAAATCGATTCGGGAGAACCCGCCGGGGGGGAGGAGGGGCAAGTGGGCTTAGAAATCAATAGGTGTGGAAGCGGCCATTGAGTATTCATGCATTGTTAAACTTGCTTCCTGATCTGGCCAATACAAAGCGAAGAACAACCTTCGAAATCTCTTTAATCAGGAGTTTTAGAAGATTCTGCAAGCCATTGCAGTGGGGTTCTTGGTTTCCACTCTCACTTGAGGAGTCTGTTTAAGTGTGCTTATAGAACCTCCCCTGTTGAGTTCTTGTTCAGGAGGGGTGTGAGTGAGGCGTTTGTTGGCTGATTATATGACGATTTACAATTGTGCGATTTTCTAAGGCAGCGGATGTCATTCTTATCGCTTAGATCTTGACATCATATGATATGGCTTAAGATAAATCCCTTTGGGCTTATGACAAAGGCAATGCCATTACTCCCGAGGGCGCAGCAGCTTACAATATTTGCGCTGAACAGCGTCGATCGGGACGTCGACCTGGATTTATTGGACTACATTGTTTACTTGACCCTCCGCTGGTGATGGCAACGCTGGAGGAGTTAACGTACGTATGATGTTGTGTTAGTGTCGGCTCGTTTTCTTTCCCTGTATAATTGTGTCTTTGTCTTTTTTTTTTTCTTTTAGGAGACTTCAGTTTGATCTGCACATTGGATTATTAGTAAGTATGGATATGATTCGCTTTTAAACATTATCTGGCAGCGATTTATTGCTACTTGTACCCTCTTTGGGGCAAGTCGCTCCTTCGGGGCCTATTTTCTGTGTCTTTTATCTGTCAGTACGGATAGGAGCTGCATTGCCTGTCTTCCAAGAAGGATATAGGGCCCCTGTAAAGGGTCTGTCCGCAGAAATAATGTTCACCGTTCCATGAGCCCTTGGACCACTGACCCGTGAAGCCTCGATTCATTGTCTCATCGTCCCACTGTCTCTTGAAGCCTTGATTCACTGCCTCATTGAAAACTTGTTCCACTGCCTCATGAAGCCTTTGAAGCCTTTAGTCACTGTCAACTCTCGTACCATTAGCTCGTGAAGGTTCTAATTATTGTCTCATGAATCCATGGATTCAAGCAAGGCGATCTAGGGTTCCTGTGGTCCATGAAACCGAAGTAGGAAGACACTGGTGCAAAGTCACAACGCAAAGTCAGCAACGAAAACACAGGAAATGCGTATTTCAGTGGGGGCTTTGGTTAAACACCAGGTCATCGCCCCCAAAAAAGTTGTACCGTCGTGCTCAAGGGTCGTACCGTCGTGCTTAGGAGGTTGAATTAAACGTCAAATACGTCTTAGTATATTTAAAGCGCGTTTTTTTGCCTCTAGGACTACGAACGCCAGTAGTTTCTTCACCATCACAATGATGTATTCTATTTTCCACTAATATTCTCATTCATGTTTATTCAAATTTCAGATTTCTTCAAAAAATACCAGCTATGTACACTCAATATATAGCTTTAGATTTTGTAGTTTCTAATTGAATTAGATACCCGGGCGTTAGTACAAAAATCAAAGAATAACAGAATTCCTCTGAATCCAGTGAACTCGACTTTAGATATGAAGTATGCCTTTTAATCTTTTGTCTTGCACCTCGATATTTTGTCTGGCACAATGATATTTTGTCTTGCGCCTTAATGTTTTGCAAGACTGAGAAAATGTATGCAATATATTGCTTGACTATATATATATCCACATTCACCACACTGGAAAAAGAAATAAGGTTCTACATATATATATATATATATATATATATATATATATATATATATATATATATTCTCTCATACTCATACATATTC